>CP084607.1:12500-117793 GCA_025917655.1 Chlorella sorokiniana | reverse complement strand
CTAAAGCTAAAACTGTTATTAAATCTTTATTATCTGAATCATCAGTAGGTTCTGAATCAACTTTAGACAGTTCTAAGTAACCGACTATTTCCAAATGTTTCTCTTTTGTTAAGAACGCTTTCTTTAGTTTCCTGATGAAAAAATTGTTTTAATTCAAACAAGAATAACCCTTTCAAAAGAATACAGAACATCCAATTTTTTACAAAACTTTACCCTTATTATTGCTAAGCGTAAAGACCTTAAAAAAAAGAATTTTTTTTCATGGTATTTCCCAAAATTTCTCAAAATTTTGGGAACTGAACGCAGAAAAAAATGAATGTTTTTTCAAATTGGTTCCAAAAATTTACGAAAATTTTTGGAAAAGAACCTAAATTTTGAGAAATTTCATTAGAGATTTTAAAGATTAAAAACTTTTCGTTTTAAAAACTTAGAGAAACATCTGTTATGAACCTATTATTTTCAACTTTGAGTTTAAAACTACAACCGTACCTTAACATGGTCAACAATTTTAAGGGCCGAACCCAACTACCGTTTTTCAGGAACTCGGGTTTATTTAAAAATTTTATTTTATTTTTTTATTTCTGTTTTCTGTTAATTTTACCTCTTGTTGTTTTATTTTTATTAATTCTCCAAAATAATTGGGATGAAGTGGTTGGAAAGGCAACGGATCCAATAGCCATTTCTGCATATTTATTGACCCTTCAAATGGCTCTTTACGCAGCCTCAATTAATACTTTTTTGGGTTTATAATTACCTGGGTGTTAACACGATACGACTTTTTTTGGTCGAAAACTTCTTGATGCTGCAGTTGATCTTCCATTTGCTCTACCCACTTCCGTTGCTGGGTTGACTTTAGCTACTGTTTATGGGGATCAAGGGTGGATTGGGAGTTTTTTTAACTTGTTCGGATTTCAAGTTGTATTTACAAAAATCGGTGTATTACTTGCAATGATTTTTGTCTCTTTTCCTTTTGTAATTCGAACATTACAACCAGTTTTGCAAGAAGTTGACAAAAGTTTAGAAGAAGCAGCCTGGTCTTTAGGTGCTTCTCCTGCTGATACTTTTCGAAAAGTAATTTTACCTACGCTTTGGCCATCAATATTCACCGGCTTTACCTTAAGTTTCTCACGAGCCCTGGGGGAGTTTGGATCAATTGTTATGATTTCTTCAAACTTACCTTTTAAAGATTTAGTTTCTTCGGTTTTAATTTATCAATCATTAGAACAATATGATTATTTAGGGGCTTCGGTTATAGGTGCCGTTGTTTTATTAATTGCATTAGTTACTCTTTTATTAATTAATGCATTTCAATCAATGAAATTTCGAATTTGAAAAATTTAATTTTTCATGGAAAAAAATTTGGAATTCAATTTATTTTCTCATTCTTTTCTGGTTCCAGTTTCCCCGAAAAATAAGTAATTCCTTAAAAGGTCACATTTTGCCCTTTTTGCTTTTTTTTTTTTGCACTCAAAAAAGCACCATCCCATTTGGTCCTCAAAATTGTTCATAATTTTATTGCCTTTTTGATCTCAAAAAAGGCACCGAAAGGTTCAAATAACCTTTTTGCCTTGGCCCTTCAAATTGTTCGCAATTTTATTGCCTTGAAAAATCCCATTTGGTCCTCAAAATTGTTCACAATTTTGAGGAAAGGTTCAAAGAACGCAGAAAAATTTCATTTTTCTGCGTTCTTTGAACCTTTTTTTATGTCAAAAAAGGCACCAACGCTTGACAATTTTTTAAAAGAACCAAAATTTAGTCTAATTTCCAAATAGAACTAAATATAAAGTGCCTGGCTTTTAGGATAATAAAGGTTGTTTGTCTTTTTTGTTTACTTCCTCAAAGTTGTGAACAACTTTGAGGACCAAGACACCAAATGGAACCAGACAAAATTTTTTTTCTAAAACCACAATTTTGAAATAGAACGCAATTATTTTTATGTCTTTTGTAACGACAATTCGAGATTATGTAGACACACTTAATAGTGTGAGTGATACGCTTGGTCAAGATCTTACATTGCGTAGTTTTATTATTGAAACTGGACTATACATTATCACCACACTTAAGAGTGGTCTAATTTATTTTTTAAGTTTTCAATGGATTCGTGATTTTACATTGTTACCAATTGTTTTACCGCAACTTTCTGCTGCTGTTTTCAAAGAAACTTTTTCTTAGAAACTCCCTCAAAGGTTTTTTTGAATTTTTGGAAATTCCTGATTTACATCAAAATAAATTTCTTTTGGGTTTTTTTAATAGTTTTTTTTTAAGTTTACCTTTTTCTGTAATTCATATTATTTCTGTTCGTCGATTATTAATTCAAGGAATCCCTTCTGGCATTTATTCAATTGGCGGTTATTTAGCTGGACAGGTTCTGTTTTTAACTTGTACTCTTTTCGGAGTTCGACACATTTTAATCCCATGGTTAACTTTTGAACCTTTGAGTTGGGTTCTTGGAATAATTCTTATTTTTAGAATTATATATTTGATGACCGGAGAAAATTTAGTTGAATTAAAGGGCTGGACTCATCCCAAATATAAAAATTTCTTTTTAGTGAGTTTTGTTTTAGCGTGGTGTGAACAAACCTCAGTTTTTCAATATTTAGGTAACCTTACCCTTAGTTCAAATGTTACAATCTTGGAAAGTTTTTCAAGTAATAGTCCATTTTCAAGTTTTTTTACTCACTTTCTTTACCTTTCTGGTATTGGGATCGGGTTAGCCTTTTTTACTGGTTTGTGGGGGTTTTTTTTCCTTCAAGTAAAAAAATTATGTATCTTCTACACACCTTTATTTACAAGTTCGTTTATTCAATGGACCAATAAGATAAGTTTTGTATTTGCTTTAGCATTAAGCTTAACTTCAATTCCTTTTTATGGGTTTGATTACTTGGTAAGTGGTCCTTTAGGGTTTGTTTCACAAGATAGTATATTTAAGAACACCCTATTAGATCAAACTCGTGTTAGAGATTACGCTAAAGGGACTACTGCATTATCCGGATTAGAAAGTAATTTCAAATATATTGATTTAGAGATATCTCCTTTTGATCGTGGTGAATATTTAACCGCTTTAGATGTAAATGAACCATTAAGTTTTGAAGATTTGAACTATAGAGGGAGTTTGCTTGGATAACCAGAAATACTAAAGTTTCTGGGATTAGCGATTCACGAAGTGGTATTTTTACTTTATCCAAACTTTTTAAGAAACAAAGCACCAAATCTAGTGATTTTCAAAAAGAATTAAAACATCAAGAGATGTTCGAAAGCAATAGCCTACTTTCGGATACACCACAATCTTCTGTTATTGCCGAATTTGAATCTCATTCAGATATTGTAAAAAGATATCTTGAGTTTTATGATGGCAATACAGACCAGTCTAATCTAGAAAGTTTACAACATCCTTATCCACAAATTTCTTCTGCAAGTTTTCCAGCAGATTTTATTCGAGAGAAATCAAAATTTGAAAGTCAAATTGAGCCAAAAATTAAACAAAAATATTATTCAAATCCAGTCTATAAAAGTCTTTTAGCTCTTGATATTGATTTATTTTTAAAACGCCAACCTGGAAAATTTAAGTTAAACCCTGATCAAGAAATGGATTTATATACAAAAAGAAAAACTCTAGAGGCATATTCAAATTCATTAAAATTATATTCTCAACTTCCATACGCTGAAACCTTTGATAATTTTTTTGATGGTGCAAAAAGTTTTTCGAATAAAGTATATAATCAACAGTTTAAAGGAACTTTGCGATCAGTACGTCGACTTTTTACAGTACGAACCGATGCTTCTGGTGATGTTAAAACAAAACACTAAAAAACAGACTGTATTAAAATTTGATCAGCCTTTATATCAAGATAAACATATTTTTTCTCCGTACCATGAAGAATTAGCGCAAAATGCCGAAGATTTCGGTTCAAATAAAGATAAATTGACTGTTCCAATTGAGCTTGTGACTAAACCACTTTATGCTGGTTGGGATGAGCATTTACGTAAATTTGTGATTACTAATAAACTTCTTCCAACAACTCTTGCTGGTTATAAAGTTAATATTGAACCCGAAAATCGTCGAAAATTTGACAACCAATATTCAAAGCAGAACCAAAAATTAAATTTTCTGTTTGGCCTCTTTCAAAAGAAAAACTACAACAACCAAAAAGAAGTTCAAGTATTGGGTATACTACCTTGTTTGAGCCTCTTGATGAAAAAGCCAAACAAATTTTTGGCGAAACAGACTATTTTACGCTTCCAGCAAATCTACAAAAATGGGAGTTTAGAGAAAGTCTAAGTGAGAAAGGGAAAGAGCAAAAACTTAAAGAACCAAATTTAGTTCCAAAACGTGGCGGTTTCGTTTGGCCAGGAAATTCAAATTTAAAACTACAAAACCTCTTCCAATCTTAAAAAAACTATTGGTGGCTTTACAGTCTTTTTTTAAAAAGCCACCACAAATTTAACCAAACCTTGGTTTGATGGATCAAACATATACCTTCGATTCTTATAGTATAGATGTTCTTGAATTAAAACAACTTTTTTGCCTTTTTTTATCTAAAAAAGGCACCAAAAGCAAAAAAACCTTTTTATGATAATTACCACCCTTTATTAAAAAAAAATTATAATGGTATATAACTCAATTTTTTTATTGAAACACTATCACTAAAAACGTATTTGTTGAAAAGGTTCGAGGATTTAGTGTTAAAACATTTTGTAAGTTGAAACCCTTTTTTAATAAAAAGTAAACACCATAAAGTAGCTTATTAAATTCTTTTGAGTAGGAACATTAATTCTTGAGGATTACAATTATTTCATTAAATCCGGAAACTTCTGAATCAAAAGGAAAAAATTATTATTATTAAAAATAACTAATTTTTATTTTTTTAATAACTTGATTATCTTTCAATTTTTTTGTTATAGTGTATATAACAAATTAAGTTTTCTTAATTTTGGGAAAAAATTTCCTATGAGTTTTATAGGAATAAAAAAAACAATATTTGAATTTTTATGACAGCAATTTTAGAAAGACGTGAAAGCACTAGCCTTTGGGCTCGTTTTTGTGAGTGGGTAACTAGCACTGAAAACCGTTTATACATCGGTTGGTTTGGTGTATTAATGATCCCTACTTTATTAACTGCAACTTCAGTATTCATTATCGCTTTTATCGCAGCACCTCCTGTAGATATCGATGGTATCCGTGAGCCTGTTTCTGGTTCTTTATTATACGGAAACAACATCATTTCTGGTGCAATTATTCCTACATCTAACGCTATCGGTTTACACTTCTACCCTATTTGGGAAGCTGCTTCTTTAGATGAGTGGTTATACAACGGTGGTCCTTACCAACTTATCGTTTGCCACTTCTTCTTAGGTGTTTGCTCTTACATGGGTCGTGAGTGGGAATTATCTTTCCGTTTAGGTATGCGTCCTTGGATCGCTGTTGCTTACTCAGCACCAGTTGCTGCAGCTACAGCTGTATTCATCATCTACCCAATCGGTCAAGGTTCTTTCTCTGATGGTATGCCTTTAGGTATCTCTGGTACTTTCAACTTCATGATCGTATTCCAAGCTGAGCACAACATTCTTATGCACCCATTCCACATGCTTGGTGTAGCTGGTGTATTTGGTGGTTCATTATTCTCTGCTATGCACGGTTCACTTGTAACTTCTTCTTTAATTCGTGAAACTACTGAAAACGAATCAGCTAACGAAGGTTACAAATTCGGTCAAGAAGAAGAAACTTACAACATCGTTGCAGCTCACGGCTACTTCGGTCGTTTAATTTTCCAATACGCTTCTTTCAACAACTCTCGTTCATTACACTTCTTCTTAGCTGCTTGGCCAGTAGTTGGTATTTGGTTCACTGCTTTAGGTATTTCAACTATGGCATTCAACCTAAACGGTTTCAACTTCAACCAATCAGTTGTAGATTCTCAAGGTCGTGTAATCAACACTTGGGCAGACATTATCAACCGTGCTAACCTTGGTATGGAAGTAATGCACGAGCGTAACGCTCACAACTTCCCATTAGACTTAGCTGTTGTTGAAGCTCCAGCTGTTAATGGCTAATTAGCTCTATTTCTGCAATTAGACTTTGAATAAAAGTCTAATTGCAAATCATCCCTAAAATGGAAAGTATTGTTTTAACCTGGTAGGCTTTTGTTTTAATACTTTAGAATCCCTTAACTTTAATCTAGTTTTCGCAGGAAATTTTCGAACAAGTGTCTAAATTCATTTTTTTCGCATTCTAATTAGCCAATTTTGAAACATGCTCAAATAATTTGTGTGAAATTAATAGATGTTTCTAAGTAAATAATCCCAAAAAAGAAGAATTTTTATTGATAGCACAGAATTCGAATCGTAAGAACCAAAATTAAAGCTTTGGAACAAACTTTCTCTGAACCACAAAAAGTGAAAAATGGCTCTTAAATTGCAGTTGTAAAGATGTACTAACTCGGAAAAATGTTCAGAACAAACTGTTGATTAGTGGGGTTTTCCTCTATTTGTAAAACTCTCAAAGGACTTGTTTGTTTGAGTAACTGAATTCCTTAAAAAATTGCTCTAAACAAAAATAAATTTACATGAGAAGCTTGGTTTTTTTGCTATTTTTGAGAAAAATTATATGCAGTATAGGCCGAAAATCTATTTATTTGAATTTTTTTGTTTTAATAGGGTTGATATTTGATAGCATTCTGTTTCGGTAAAAAGATCTGTCGGCCGGCGTGATTGAAAAATGTTAAAAAACTCGACGGAATTTATTGTTGCAAGTTCATTAGGAGTCAACAAAAATTTATCCAATTACAAAGGAACCCCTGCAAAGTAAAATCTCCAGAAAGTCTTTTCCTAATAACAGCAACGAGAGAAAAACAATTTCTTAAAGTTAAACCCAAAAACAAAACGATAAAAAATAAAAGCACAATTAAGTACGAAACCCATAACTTAAAAGTATATTTTTTTTAAGTTTATTTGTTTTCGATCTCAAAAAAACTTTTTAAACTTTTTATTTTTAGAAAATTTAGATTACTAAAGGGTATTAAATTGAAACCTTTTTCGGTCGAAAAGAGAAGATTCTTTTCCCAAAATTTTGAGAAATTTTGTAAACCGACCCCAGAAAAATGAAATTTTTCAGGTTGGTTCCAAAATTTTCTCAAAATTTTGGGAAAGACCATAAAAACGGAAGTTTTCAAGGCAATCCAATTAATCCGGTATTGGATTAATTATTTAACAATACGTGGAGGGTCTCTAAAGAAAATAGCAAAAAAGATAATACCTAACGTTCCAACTAATAAAAAAGTATAAACTAACGCTTCCATAAAAAATTTTTTCGTTTGTTACTAACAAAACAAGTCTTGAACGATTTTATCCTGTTCCACTTTTTTCAAAAAGAATACCTTAAACAACTGGCTTTTTCTAGTTAGTTTAAGTTTGGTAACTTTACCAAAGTAAAGTTGCCAAAAAAAGACTTTAAAAAAGTGGAAATGACTTTGTTTTGTTGGAAAAGAATAAAATGACAAACAGTAAAATAAAACAAACCTCAATTTTTACAAACTGAGGTAGGTCCTCCAAATTGATACCAATTTGGAGGAAAGCAAATGCTTTTTTTCTCACAATAATCTAAACTCTCCCCAACTAAGAAGTTTTTGGGAGGAGACTCTGTTCACTTTAAAACATTGAAGTTTACTCACAGCATGCTTCTCACCAAAAATTCAGAATTTTTGGTGAGGTCGTCTCAATGAGAATTGAGGGAACAGAAATAATTTTGTGGGAAGCAGTTTTATACTGATTGACGACGAGTTGATGTATCCCCAAGTTTTAAGAATGCACCAAATTCTACTTGCTCATCTAGATCAGCATCGATACCTGCAAATACATCACGGAAGATTGTACGAGCACCGTGCCAAATATGACCAAAGAAGAAAAGAAGAGCAAAACATAAGTGAGCAAAGGTAAACCAACCACGCGGGCTTGTGCGGAATACGCCATCTGATTGAAGTGTTGCACGATCAAATTCGAAAATTTCTCCTAATTGAGCACGTCGAGCATATTTTTTCACTGTTGCTGGATCACTAAATGTTACACCATCTAATTCACCACCGTAAAAACTAACAGAAACACCTACTTGTTCGATACTGTATTTGGATTCAGAACGACGGAAAGGAACGTCGGCACGAACTACACCATCTTTATCCACGAGAACTACAGGGAAAGTTTCAAAGAATGTTGGCATACGTCTTACAAAAAGTTCGTTTCCTTGTTTATCTTTGAAAACAGCATGACCTAACCAACCTACTGCAATACCATCACACACTGTTCATTGCGCCAGCACGGAAAAGACCACCTTTTGCTGGATTATTCCCGATGTAATCGTAGAAAGCTAATTTCTCTGGGATTTCTGCCCATGCTTGAGAACCTGATTTACCTTCGGAAAGGCTTGTTTGTACACGACGCTCAATTTCTTGTTGGAAAAATCCTAAGTCCCACTGATAACGAGTTGGTCCAAAAAGTTCAATTGGAGTAGCTGCTGAACCATACCACATAGTACCTGAAACAACGAAAGCTGCCCAGAAAACTGCTGCAATACTACTTGAGAGGACAGTTTCAATATTTCCCATTCGTAAACCGTTGTATAATCGTTGCGGTGGTCGAACACAAAGATGGAAAAGTCCTGCCAATACACCTAAAATACCTGCAGCGATGTGATGCAAAAAAAACTATTGAAATCTCAAGTGTGACCCATTCGGTGCCGGTCCAAAATTTTAAGAAAATTTTGGAAATGACATCAAAAAAGGCAAGAAAATTGGTTCCTTCGCTTTTTTTCTTTTTTGTTTAGAAAAAAGACATCATTAAAAAAGTCAACGAAAACAACCTGTATTCATTGCAAAAAAGGTTCTGCAGAACTTGAAAAAACATTCGTTTTTTCAGCGTTCTTGGAACCATGAAAAAAAAAAAAATATTTTTTTCAAGGTCAATAATTTTATGAGTTTCTTTTTGTTTTTTGGACTATATCATCAACCTCATTTTTTGTTCTTATTTTTTTCTTATTAATGGCGTGACAAAGTCTTATAAGTTTTCTCAGACTTTTTTCTGTAAGGAGATCTTGTTCTAGTCGGCGTTCAACACGATAGAGATAAACTCTATACCAACGTTGGAAAATAATCTTTTTACACCTTGAAAAGGAAAACGTTGTAGATAATCAATCAATATTTTCTGGCTTTCCGTAGAACAAATTTCAAAATATTCCACATTTTGTTTTATTTGAGGTATTAATGATTTATCAAAAAGTATACTTATATTTTGAAAAATTTCTGAATTAGCTTTGAAATCCGGATTAATTAGTTGAACTTTTTGCTCTAAGTAACCAGAAGAGTGTCCAGCCGCTGCATGCCAATATCTAACATAGAAACAGCCTTTAGCTTCAAGAAAACCACTAAACCATGCAGTTTGCAGACAGATAGAAACTGGCTCTGACACGGGTCGAACGTTTTGGATGAAATTTGATGTACAAATAGAAGTATTTACAGCAGTTTCAACCCATTTTTCAAATTGTGCAATTCGTTTAGGAATAATTAAATTTCCAGAAAACAGACTAATCAATCGTTGAATTCCTTTTTTATCACAAACAGTATACTTCCAGCAATTTTGTTGATTATCTCCAAGAAGAACTCGTCCAAAACCTAATTCTGTTCTAATTTTATAAAGAAGTTTTGGGTCTGTTTTATTGATCTCAAAACGTAACTTTAATTTTCCTTGGTTTTCTTCAACAATAAAACAGTGGTCTCCTTCAGTAAAGCCAATCAACCATTCAAGAAAAGAAATATTTAAAAATTTTTTATGCTCAGGACATAAAAAATTCTGAAAATCAAAATCAAACCCAATTAAGTGCCTTTTTTTTGAATCAAAAAAGCGCAAGGGTTGATTTTCAAAAAAATGAGGTGCTTCGCGTGTAGTCTCTGAGGATCCTAGTTTGTTCTGTATCATAAATTGATTTCTCTTTTTCGTTTAATTTGGAATTTTTTAAAATTAAAAAAAAAAAAGTAACCCTAGTTTCCTGCTGATTATTTCTACCTCATAGATTTTTCCAATCTATTTTTCAGGATTGGACTAGAGGATGTCACCTTGAATTTTTTTTTTTTCAAAGAAAAAAATTTTCTGTTCTGTTCCGTTGCCTTTTTGAGGTCAAAAAAGGCACTAAATGTGCTAAAAATATTTTTGGAACTGTGTGTTAGTCCCGTTGCCTTTTTTGACCTCAAAAAAGGCACTAAATGAACATTTTTGAAAAAGAACAGTAGAGGTTAAGCGAAACGTTCCAGCATATAGCGAAGTTTTTCATCTCATTTTACAACGAGAAGGGCCCATCTAGTTAAGCCGAAATTCCACCTGGATTATATGGATCAAATCCTGTAGCATCCCATGAAGGCGCTACTGCTTGAACTGTTCCTGTAATGCCGTATGGATCAGAAACCCAAATACCAGGGCCAAAGATTCCAGTTACATGGAAAGCTCCAAAACCAAAACAAAGAACACCAGATAAAAAAGGTGAATACCAAAAATTTTTGGAAGATCTAGTGCAGGATTTCCAGTTCGTGGATCACGGAAAAGTTCAAGATCCCAATAAACCCAGTGCCAAATTGATGCAGCAAAAAGTAAACCAGATAAAACAATGTGAGCGGCAGCTACACCTTCATAACTCCAAATACCTGGGTTAGAAGCAGTCTCACCACTAATAGTCCAACCACCCCAAGATTGAGTAATACCTAAGCGTGTCATAAAAGGTAAAACAAACATACCTTGACGCCACATTGGATTTAAAACTGGATCAGAAGGATCAAAAACAGCAAGTTCATAAAAGGCCATTGAACCTGCCCAACCAGAAACTAATGAAGTATGCATTAAATGTACAGCAATTAAACGACCTGGATCATTTAAAACTACTGTATGAACACGATACCATGGTAAACCCATCGTAAAATTCTCTCTATGTTTTTGTTTTTTACTTTCTTTCTTTTATGTGAAGTTTCTTTTTTTAGTTCAAGAATTCTTTAAGGCTGTCGGTTCTCAAAATTGTTCACAATTTTGAGTAAAAGTTTTTCCAAAATTTATTAAAATTTTTGGAAAAACCATGAAAAAAATATTTTTTTTCACGGAAAAGAACTTTTTGCCTTTTGTTTACCTCAAAAAAGGCACCAAAACTATATCCTTTTTAAGGAAAAGAAAATTAATTTTTGTAAGATTACCAAAGATTTTTTAAAAATTAAAATTTTTACTTCACATTTTTTTCTTGCTTCTAGTATACCATAACTTTTCTTTTTGTAGAAATTTTTAGTAGATTACTTTGTGAGTAATTTTTGAATAGAAACCTGACTAACAAAACCTTTTGAAAAGACATCCATAATTTTTCTCTTCTGGTCTAGTTGCTAAATACCTTGAAAAGCTTTTTTTTTGCTTTAACTTTAACAAAAAATTTGCGTCAATTTTTTAAAAATCCACTTTGGTCCTCAAAATTGGAAACAAGACGTCACTTCAAGCAGTAAATAGTTTTCAATTTCAGCAAAGGACTATATATAACTTGGCATCTATAAAAAGCAAAGTTACAACAAACTTTCTTTTATAAAAAATAACTGAAAGTTTAGTTAAAAGTTTGTTATTGAGTTGAAGAGTTACAACTTCATAAATTTGGTGTCTTTTTTGGAAACAAAAAAGACAAAGGGCACGTGTGATTTGGTCTTCACGAAATTAAGCTGGAATACTTTTTATTTGACTAAATGCAATTTTTATTTTTTTTACTAGCTTTTTTACCCCGAAAAAGCTTTTCGGGGTAAAAAAGCTAGTAAAAAAATAAAAATTGCACTAAAGACTGATTAGAATAAACCTAAAGTTAGTGAGATATCAATAGGTAAAGCTGCTCCAATTCCTAACCAAATAGCAACAACTGTACCGATTAAAAACACAGTTGTAGCCACTGGACGACGAAATGGGTTTTGAAATTTATTAATGTTTTCAATAAAAGGTACAGTAATTAAGCCTGCAGGAACCGCAGCCATTAAAAGAACTCCGAGAAGTTTATTAGGAACAACACGTAAAATTTGGAAAACCGGATAGAAATACCATTCTGGTAAAATCTCTAATGGTGTAGCAAATGGATTTGCTGGCTCACCAATTGCTGCAGGGTCTAAAACGGATAAACCAATAACACTAGCAAAAGTACCAAAAATTACTACTGGGAAAATGTAAAGTAAATCATTAGGCCAAGCAGGTTCACCATAATAGTTATGGCCCATACCTTTGGCTAGTTTTGCGCGTAATACAGGATCTGATAAGTCTGGTTTTTTAGTAACTGCCATAAAAAATCTCCATTGATTGAACTTTTTTTTTGAAAAAATTTTTCTGTTTTTCAAGTAATGAATTTTTCCTTTTTTTTTTTTCGTTTACAGTGGTCCAGAAATACCTTGTTTACGAATCATTAAGAAGTGCATAAGCATGAAAACTGCAGTTAAAAGTGGTAGAACAAACGTATGTAGACTATAGAAACGTGTTAAAGTTGCTTGACCTACACCAACGCCACCACGTAACAGTTCAACTAAAGCAGGCCCAACACCAGGAATTGCATCTGGAACTCCTGTTACAATCTTTACGGCCCAGTATCCAATTTGGTCCCACGGTAATGAGTATCCAGTTACACCAAATGAAACGGTACAAACAGCCATAATTACACCAGTTACCCAAGTAAGCTCGCGTGGTTTCTTAAAACCGCCAGTTAAATAAACGCGGCAAACATGAAGAATCATCATAAGAACCATCATACTTGCAGACCAACGATGAATAGATCGAATTAACCAACCAAAGTTTACCTCAGTCATAATGTACTCTACTGAAGCGAAAGCTTCAGCCACTGTTGGTCGGTAATAAAAAGTCATCGCAAATCCCGTTGCTACTTGAACTAAAAAACATGTAAAAGTAATACCACCAATACAGTAAAAGATGTTTACATGTGGTGGAACGTATTTACTTGAAATATCATCAGCAATGGCTTGAATTTCGAGACGTTCTTCAAACCAATCGTATACTTTACCCATAAAAAAATTTAATTTAACACGTTCTTTTTCTAAAATTTAGTAAATTTACTAAATTTGGTGTCTTTTTTGCTTGCAAAAAGACAACGAAACCCCTTTTTGTAACTAAGGGTTACAAAGAAAAGTCAAAACATGAAAACTAATTAGACCACAATTAGGCTGAAAAAAGGTTTTTAATTTGTAGACCATTTTGTATCAACTGCGACTTGATCAACAAGACCGTAGTCTTTTGCTTCTCGAGCTGAAAGAAATTGATCTCGGTCCATATCACGCGAAATACGGCTAAGACTTTGGCCTGTTCGTTCCGCATAAATTCGACCTACTTGACGTCTAATCCGCATAACTTCTTCGGATTCTGATAGAACCTCCGAAGCTTGACCTTGGCTTCCGCCTTCTGGTTGGTGAATCATAATTCGGGAATGAGGTAACGCAATCCGTTTTCCACGATCACCGCCTGCTAAAATAAAGGAAGCCATCGAAGCTGCTGTTCCAACGCAAATGGTCGTTACTTCAGATTTGATATAATTCATTGCATCATAAACAGCAATTCCACATGTTACTGACCCACCTGGAGAATTAATATAAATATAAAGACCTTTATTTTGTTCTTCCGCGTTTAAGTACAGCATAATACCGATGAGTTGATTTGCTAACTCATCATCTAATTCTTGGCAAAGAAATAAAACACGTTCTCGATATAAACGATTATATAAATCAACCCATTGTGCTGCAGGTTCACGGGCAAACGAAATGGGACTTTAGGAACACCGATTGGCATATATATATGTTATATAATGAAAATTTTTTAGTACTTATAAATTAAAATCTTAGAATAACCTTCTTAAGTTTCTTTATAGAATAAAACTAAAGATCTACTGTTTAGTATACTCTAAAA
Source organism: Chlorella sorokiniana (assembly GCA_025917655.1). NCBI lineage: Eukaryota > Viridiplantae > Chlorophyta > Trebouxiophyceae > Chlorellales > Chlorellaceae > Chlorella > Chlorella sorokiniana. The sequence goes on along the minus strand of CP084607.1, from coordinate 103,846 downwards.
CTATGAAAAATTAAAGCAAAATTAAAAAAAGAAAACTAACATTTTTAGAATCAAAACAAAAAACACAAAAACTTTAATTCATTAAAACTTATATTAAATTGTAATTTAAAAAGAAAAAGAGATTTCCAGAAAGTTCTACCCTCCACTGTCGTTGAGAGAACCTCCACTTGCTCCTCTTTTTCATGGTTCAAAGAACTACGAAAAATCAAGTTTTTCAAGGATAAGATTCTTAGACGTTCCGAAATATCATCTTTAAAAAGCAAAAAGGAGCCAGTTTATAGGTAAAAATCTCTAATAGTTTAATTCTGAAAGAGAATTAATCTTCATGTTCTTCAAATGGGTCACGAAGTTGTTGTGATGGTGGACCAAATCCAACATAAATTGAATAACCAGTAATACTTAATAATAGACACCATAAAAAAATGGTAAAGAAAAAAAGCTGGACTTTCCATAATCGTTCTTTAAAAAAAATTATTTTGGTGCTTTTTTGACCTCAAAAAAGGCAAAAAGTTGGTCCCAAAAATGTTGAGAAATTTTTGGTTCTTTTCCTTTAAAAAATCAATTTTTTTAAAGGAAAAGAACCTTTTATTTTAAAAAATCTAAATAAACAATAAAAAACTATTTTTTAATTTTGAAATCGAGTTTTTGATTTCATTTTATAAAAATTTTTTTCCTTGCTTTTAGTAAAACATATTATGTTATGAATTAATAACTTTAACCAGAAAAGTAGCTAAAAGTTTTATCTCATTTTAAACTTACTATATAATAGAAGTATATAAAAGTCTTCAAAGATTTAAAAACCAGGAACAAAAACTCGAGTTCTAAAATTTTTTTTTTGAAAAACATTCAAAGGTTTTCCTTGAAAAATATCATTTTCATGGTTGGTTCCAAAAATAAAATAAAGATTTTTGGAAAAAGAACCTTTCGATTAAATTTAATGATTATCTTTTTGATACGAAAAAGGAAGTTTAGAGCCGAGGTATGGAAATATAATCCATTCAAATATTGAGACCTTTCTATCTCTTTTTGATTCTTAAAAAACTCAGAGACCTAGAAAAGAAAGGATTTTGTTGTTGGTTTTTAATTACAGAAAGTAAAAAAAACTGTATCACGGTAAAAATTATGGCAACTGGAACTACATCCAAAGTAAAATCTGACGACACTGGAATTTCTACTCCGTTAGGAACTCTGCTTAAACCATTAAACTCTGAATATGGAAAAGTGGCACCTGGCTGGGGAACTACTGTATTAATGGGAGTCTTTATGGCATTATTTGCTGTTTTCCTTGTAATTATTTTAGAAATTTACAATAGTTCAGTTCTTCTTGATGATGTTACAATGAGCTGGGAATCTTTAGCTAAATAAAAAATTTAACTAATTTTTTCCGATTTTTTTTCAATGGACCTTTTCTCTTCACTTTAGAGTGAAGAGAAAAGATTTTAGCCCAAAAATGAAGATTCTCGGAAAAACTATGAAAAAAATTTTAAAGGTTAAATTCAAGCTTTACCTATTAGAAAAAACACGTACAATAAAACACGAAAAAGTAAACAATTATGTTTTTTTTTTCACTTTTTAGTAAAATAAAGTTCAAACTACCATAAAAAGTCGGGGATATGGCGGAATCGGTAGACGCAACGGACTTAAAGGTACAGAACCAATCAAAATAAATAACTGTTTTGGGCCTTTAAAAGGAAACTTTTAAAGTGAATGCTCTCAAATTCAGGGAAACTTTTAATAAACTTTAAAAGCAATCCTGAGTCAACTTAAATTCTAAAGATTTAAGAGGTGCAGAGACTCGATGGGGGCTATCCTAACAATGAGCTTAGTTTTTTTTAAGTTCAGTTGAGGATAAAGAGAGAGTCCAGTTTCTTATACTGAAAATCCGTTGGTTCATTGAACCGTGAGAGTTCAAGTCTCTCTATCCCCAAAATAAAAAATATTTCGTGTTTTTCATTAAAGTTAAAGTATAAACAATCAAGCCACACAGAGGCCATAGCTATGATGCTTCTTTTTGTGTTGTTGATATGCTTTCGTTTTTTTCTATAGAGAGAAATTTTTTTCAACTGAAAAGGTTCAAAGAACGCAGAAAAATTACATTTTTCAAGGGTTAACTGAAAAACAACTGAATTGTTTCATAGTGTTACTTATTGTTTTTTTTAGATGCTTTTAGTAAACTGTTAGTAGATACTAAACTTCTTAAAAAAACAAACTTTTTAGTGAATACTTTTAGGTTCAATAGGATTTAGTTTGGGGTCGATGCCCGAGTGGTTAATGGGGGTGGATTGTAAATCCATTGGCTTGCCTACGCTGGTTCAAATCCAGCTCGGCCCAAAGATAACAAAAATTTTTTTGAGTTAAAAAAATTTCCAAGTAGGTTTCAAAAAGTCCGAGACTTTTTGAAAAAGAATTAATAGAAACACTTTTTGGTCCTCAAAATTGTCCACAATTTTGAGGAAAGAGGTGGGCTTTCTTAAAAAACTTTATAGTATAAAAATTTTCTTTATTTATAACTTGCCTGCTATGTAATTTTCAATAACATGTTGACTAGTTTTTAGTCATTTTAAAGTACTTTCCGTCCAGAATAATTCCACAAACTATTTTTCTGTCAGATTAATTAAAAGTTCCGAAAACAATGTTTTCGGAACCTTATATCAAGGGAATACTAAAATAAACAAAACCCAAAAAAAGAACCTTTTCCAAAAATTGGTTCCAATTTTTGGAACCTAGTTTACTTTTTTATTAAATTAATTTTATTGTTCTTGACTTGCTGTTTTTACGTAAAGAATTAAAAGAAAGGATGTTGGGATGATGATAAATAAAGCTGTTGCAATTACGAAGGATATTAACTTCCATTCAAAATTTACTCCTTACTCTAAATAAGTGTTTTGCACTTGTGTTTTTTATTATTTTTCTTGATAAACCCTTGGTTAGCGTTAATTTGTGTCCTTGAAAAAAAATAAATTTTTTTCAGGTTCTTCATAATCTCTCCAATTGACTAAAAAAAACTGTAGTTTTATTGCCTTTTTGACATCAAAAAAGACGCCGAAAGAATAGTAAAATTTTATTGTTTGAGTTTATTGTAAAACCTAGTCTACTAAATTTTAGATCCGCTTGTTGAAATTTGTAAATTTCAAGAACAGTTGCAAAACGGTAAAGATTTTATCAAGAAAAGTTTTTATTCTTTCTCTTAACTATTGTAGCGTAAAAGAAAAAAAAAAAGAAAAAAGTTTTTAAAAGAATTAGAAAAAGCTGTTTTCTTTTACAAAACCTTAAAAAAATACAAAATAGGTTACGATAAAAAAAAAGCAAATTTGTTTTTTGCTAAAACACCGGAAAGGGGGGATTCGAACCCCCGGTAGTCTCTCAACTACGTCGGTTTTCAAAACCGATGCATTCAACCGCTCTGCCACCTTTCCATTTCTTTATCCATGTTTTTACATCAAAGAAAGTTTATAGTACCTTCTCTGCAAAAAACATCCTAAGCGGGTAACGCGAGTCGAACGCGCGACATGCACCTTGGCAAGGTGCCGCTCTACCACTGAGCTATACCCGCATAGCCTGAAATTTAAACAACAAGGAAATTGAAACTGAACCAAAAACATTCTGATTTCAATAATTACTTCATGTACCAAAGAAACTATTAATTGGAGTTTGACCTTTTTTTTTGTAGATTTTAACAAAAAGTTCACCGCAATGCAATAGGGACAGAAAGAAACATAAGTATAATTGTATTAACACCTAAAAAAACCAATTGAAAAGCCAATTAAAAAACATTTCAGTATCTATTGACAATTTAAATTGGATTGCGTATAATTCTTATAGAATTTATAAAGCGGAGTAGAGCAGTCTGGTAGCTCGTAAGGCTCATAACCTTAAGGCCGTGGGTTCGAATCCTACCTCCGCTCTAAACCAAAAAGAATTTTGGTTTAAGGCATTGCCGGAGATTCCTTGACAAAAGTGATAACTTTTTTTAAAATATCGGTTAAAGTTGGTGCTGGTCAATGAAATTTGGAGTAGTTTTATTGCCTTTTTGATGTAAAAAGGGCAGCAAAATAATTAAATAAGACCGAGGAGCCCCCATCGTCTAGAGGCCTAGGACATCTCCCTTTCACGGAGGAAACGGGGATTCGAATTCCCCTGGGGGTAGACAAATTTTTTAGAACACACTAAAATAAAATTAAATTTTAATCTAAACGGAACCTGTTGACTTTTTTTGAATCAAACAAATAAAAAAAGTCAACAGGTTCAACTCAAAAATATAGATTACGTAAAAAGTTCAAAATTTCGTCCATTCTCTTTATTTTTGAGATGAAGTTTTTTTGGCTTTCTATAGTTAATTTTATTAAGATCAAAGAGTAAAACAAAAAAACATAAATTAGTTTAGAAAAAGAGCTGATCCGGTTTTCGCTTTTTTTTTTTTTTTTTTTTTTTCAGAGAGTTTTTTATCTCATCTTTTAATCAGTCAAAAAGGAAAAAAATTATCAAAATAAACTTTTCAGATAAAGTTTTTAAGATTAAATAACCTTACTGAAAAAGCCGGAAACAATACAAAACAATAAGAAAAAAAGTTCTTTTTCAAAAAATTTGAGAAAATTGGTGCTTTTTTGAGGTGAAAAAAGGCACCAGAAGCAACCTGAGAATGTTAGTTTTTCAAATAAAACAAATTTAAAGAGGTTATAGATTTTTTGTTAAAGTTCAAATTATTTTATACTTAAATTTTTATTAAAAAAGGATTGTTAATTATGACTCGAGTAAAGCGAGGCAATATCGCTCGAAAACGTAGAAAACAAGTGTTAAACTTGGCAAGTGGGTTTCGTGGTTCATCGTCTAAGTTATTTAGAACAGCCCAACAACAAACTATGAAAGCTTTAAGCTATTCATATCGTGATCGACACCAAAAAAACGTGAATTTTGTGGATTATGGATTACTCGTCTTAATGCTGCTGCCCGTTTACATGGACTAAATTATACTGAATTTCGCCATAGATTAAAAAAAGCGGGTATTCAACTTAATCGAAAGGTTTTGAGTCAGGTTGCTCTTCGTGATGAGCAGTCTTTTGAACAATTAATTTTATTAGTAAAAAATTAAGAACAAAACTCTAACTAAAAAAAGACAGTGTTAGTTCGACTTTTTACATTCATGGAGGTAAAATAAAAAATGGCTGCAATTCAGCAAAAACGAAAAACAGGAAAATCATTTAAGACAAAACGGAAAGTTGTTCCGGTTTTGATTCAAAAGAAGGGACAAAACCAGCAATCTAGTTTTGCACAACCTGCTCCTCGTTATACAATTAATTATAAAAACACAAAACTATTAGGTAAGTTTATTAGTCCACAAGGTAAAATTCTATCTAGAAGGGCTACGGGTTTAACAGCAAAACAGCAACGTGCTATGGCAACTGCAATAAAGCGCGCACGAATGGGTGGACTATTGCCTTTTGTAAATTATGAATTAGCTTCCAACTAACTTAAGCTTCACAAATAAGTTGCTTGAAAAACCCCATTCGGTCCTCAAAATCCCGAACAAATTTATAGTCTTTTTTGATGTCAAAAAAGGCATCGAAAGGTTCAAAGAACACAGAAAAAATAAATTTTTCAAGTTCTGCATAACCTTTTCGGAAGTTGTCTCGACGATTTTGGGAACTGACTTAAAAAATTATAGTTTTTGCGTTGGCTCCTTTTTCTTTTTTGGTGAAAAAAACACTAATTTTAACATTTTTTTAATTTTTTTTTTCAAGGATTCTCCTTAAGGAAAAGGGCCATAAAACATTAAAAATTTTAAGGAATATGAAGTTTATTCTTTCACAGTAGTGAAATAAAGATAAAACACTACCAAAGTTATATTTTTTTTGAGAAAATATAAGAAAGAAAAGTTTTCACGCCTTGTAGGACTTGAACCCACGACATCAGGTTTTGGAAACCTGCGTTCTACCAACTGAACTAAAGGCGTTCGGGATGACAGGATTCGAACCTGCGACCTCCTGTTCCCAAAACAGGAGCGCTACCAAACTGCGCTACATCCCGATAAACTGTTGCTTCTGATAGTTTACATAAGAGATTGATTTTTTCAAGTCTTAATCTATGAAAAAAATCTTTAAAATTCAAAAGAGCGATAGTTTCTCGAAAATTTTTATCGACATATCAAGAGGTCTTTAGTTATTGCCTTTTCGTCCGCTTTTTAAAAAACAGCTGTTTTTTAAGGAAATGCTGCACTTTTTTGTGATAATCTTGACCACTATCTAAAAGAAAAGGGAGACTTTTTAAATGAAAGATTTTACTACATATTTATCAACAGCGCCTGTTTTAACTTTAGTAAGTTTAACCGTAGTTGCAGGCTTTTAATTGAGATTAATCGATTCTTCCCGGATGCCTTAATTGCTGCTTTTTAAAATTACCTGTTTTTTTCTTTTGCTCAATCAGGTGCTAAAAAACATGTTTTTTAGCACCTGATTGAGCAAAAGAAAAAAACTCCAGCTTAAATTTCGCAAAAATGCGAAATCAAAGTAACTGCTGACATTTTCTTTTATAAGATGTCAATTGATAGATAAAAATTTTTAGTTTAGTGTGACACAATTTTACTATGCCTACAATTCAACAACTAGTTCGCTCTGCACGGACTCGGCTTTCAAAAAAACAAAATCCCCCGCTTTAAAAAGTTGTCCACAACGACGAGGAGTCTGTACACGAGTTTATACGACAACACCGAAAAAACCAAATTCAGCCTTACGAAAAGTTGCTCGTGTTCGCCTTACTTCTGGTTTTGAGGTCACGGCTTATATCCCAGGTATTGGCCATAACTTACAAGAACACTCAGTTGTTTTAGTTCGTGGTGGTCGTGTTAAAGATCTACCTGGAGTTCGTTACCATATTGTTCGTGGTACTTTAGATTCGGCTGGAGTAAAAGATCGTTCGCAAAGCCGTTCAAAATATGGTGTGAAACGTCCAAAAAAATAAAAAAATAAATAATTAAACAATAGTTATGTCTCGTAGACGCACTCAAAAAAAACGTATTGTAATGCCGGATCCGGTATATGACAGCCGCCTGGTGGAACTTTTAGTTCGACAAGTTATGAGAGAAGGAAAAAAAGCATTAGCCTATCGAATTTGTTATGAAAGCCTCAATCAATTGGCCGAGACTACACAGCAAGATCCATTAGGTGTTTTAGAACAAGCAATTCGAAATTCAACACCTTTGGTTGAAGTAAAAGCTCGTCGTATTGGTGGGTCAACATATCAAGTTCCATTAGAAGTTGCTCCTGAGCGAGGAACTGCATTAGCTATTCGTTGGATTCTTGCTGCGTGTCGAAATAAAACAGGAAAACCTATGGCATCTAAGCTAACAAACGAACTTTTAGACGCTGCGAAAAATTCAGGCCAAGCGGTAAGAAAACGCGATGAAGTTCATAAAATGGCTGAAGCAAACAAGGCTTTTGCTAAATACCGTTTCTAATCCATTTGGTCTTCAAATTTTTTTACAAATTTGAGGAAAGGGCTCCGCTCTTAGTTTTTGAATCAGATACTAAAGGTTTTTTTAGAAATTTTGTAAAATTTGGTGCCTTTAAAAATAGTATTTTTTCATGGTTTTTCGAAGAATGAACGTTTTTGGAATAAAACGCAGAAAAATAAAATTTTTCAAGTTGGTTCGAAAAATCTTTAGTTTTGGAAAAAGAACTTTTTCTTTGTCTTTTTGTAAACAATAAAGGCAACACAACAAAAAAAAAAAATTATAAATTTAACTATTTGTCCAAAAATGGAAAACAAAAGTTTTGTTTTTTTTTCAAAATCAAAGAATTTTAAAAAAGTCTGTCCCTTTCGGTGCCTTTTTTTTTTTACATAAAAGGCAATAAAATTTCTAAAGAAGTTTCTTTGAAAAAAATCCAATAGAAAGAAAAGGTTCGACAGAACTTGAAAAAAACAGTTTTTTTCAAGGACAAACATATTACAGTAAAGGAAGATTTTTATGGCACGTGAAAAATTTGAACGTAAAAAACCACATGTAAACATTGGAACAATCGGCCATGTTGATCATGGCAAGACAACATTAACTGCTGCAATTACTATGGCTCTTGCTGCTCGTGGTGGAGCAAAAGGTCGTAAATATGATGATATTGACTCTGCTCCAGAAGAAAAAGCACGTGGTATTACCATTAATACAGCTCACGTAGAGTATGAAACCGAAAATCGTCATTACGCACACGTAGATTGCCCAGGCCATGCGGATTATGTAAAAATATGATTACAGGGGCTGCACAAATGGATGGTGCAATTCTTGTTGTATCTGGCGCTGATGGTCCTATGCCACAAACAAAAGAACATTTACTTTTAGCAAAACAAGTAGGGGTTCCAAATATTGTTGTCTTTTTAAATAAAGAAGATCAAGTTGATGATGCAGAATTATTAGAACTTGTTGAATTAGAAATTCGTGAAACATTAGATAAATATGAATTCCCTGGCGATGAAATCCCAATCATTGCTGGTTCAGCACTTCTTGCTTTAGAAGCATTAACAGAGAATCCACAAATCCAACCTGGTGATAGTAAATGGGTTGATAAAATTTATAACCTTATGGATCAAGTTGATTCTTATATTCCAACTCCAGAACGTGAAACAGAGAAACCATTTTTAATGGCTGTTGAGGACGTTTTTTCGATTACAGGTCGTGGAACTGTAGCGACAGGTCGTGTCGAACGTGGGTGTGTAAAAATTGGTGATACAGTTGAACTTGTTGGTTTACGTGATACGAAAACAACAACTGTTACTGGTTTAGAAATGTTCCAAAAACATTAGATGAAAGTGTAGCTGGAGATAATGTTGGAATTTTACTTCGTGGTGTTCAAAAAATAGATATTGAGCGTGGTATGGTTCTTGCAAAACCGGGCAGTATTACGCCTCACACTAAATTCGAAGCACAAGTTTATGTCTTAACAAAAGAAGAAGGTGGTCGTCATACTCCATTCTTTCCTGGATACCGACCGCAATTTTATGTTCGTACAACAGACGTAACAGGAAAGATTGAATCATTCCGTGCAGATGATGATAGTGCTACACAAATGGTTATGCCTGGTGACCGTATTAAAATGATTGTAGAATTAATTCAACCTATTGCCATTGAAAAAGGAATGCGGTTCGCCATCCGTGAAGGTGGACGAACAGTAGGAGCTGGTGTAGTTTCTACTATTGTGAACTAAAAACTAAAATGAAACTTGATTTTTGCCTCGAGATTTCTTCTTACTTCAAAGTAAGAAGAAATCTCGAGGCAAAAATCGAGATAATAGAATATTATATTAGAAGTAAAAAAGGTATATTTTATGACCAAACTTCAACAGCTTGTTCAGACTATTCAATCTGGAACAATAAAAAGAGAGTTACCTGATATTTGTGTCGGAGATTTAGTCCGAATTGGGGTTTTTATCCAAGAAGGGAATAAACAACGAATTCAACCCTTTGAAGGAACAGTTATTGCAAAACACCAGGCAGGGGCTAATTCGACCATTACAGTTCGAAAAAGTCTCCAAGGTGTGGGAGTAGAACGAGTTTTTCCACTTTATGCTCCATGCATTGCAAATATTCAAGTTCTTCGAAGAGCTCAGGTTTCTCGTGCAAAATTGTATTATCTAAGAACGCGTACTGGAAAAGCTACTCGATTAAAAGAAAAGTTTGAAACATTGCCAGAAATTTGGATGAATTCTAATTCTGAAGAAGAAAAGACAGAAAAAAAAACAACTCAAAACACCTAAAATATTAAAAAAACTTAAAAATTTTTTTGACGTTTGCTTTTTTGATTGCTACCAAAAATTACTAATTTTTGGAAAAACCCTGAAAAAGGTTTTTTGTCAAGGGAAGCCCTTTTTTAATTACAAAAAAAAAGAAAAAAATCACAAATTTGAACGTTAGTTGAAAAAACGGCAATAATCTTAACCGAGAAAAGAACAAAATAATAGTAAATAAAGATGACTACTCAAGAACCAATTCTTCGTTATTCAGTTCCTGGCGCACGGCGTCTTGGCAATTATATTTGGGGTTCTTTGATGTGCGTTGGGGGACTTGGGTTTTTAATAACAGGAATAGCCAGTTATTTCGAGTTTCCTTTTCTTTCTCTCATAAATTCTCCAAATATTCAATTTTTCCCGCAAGGTTTAGTAATGTGCTTCTATGGCGTTCTTGGGTTGATTTTAGGGATTTATATTTGGCTGATTATTCTTTGGAATTTAGGGGAGGGTTTTAATGAATTTAATCTCCAAACAGGCTCGGTACGAATTTTCAGGTGGGGTTTTCCGGGGAAAAATCGTCGTATCGATCTCCAGTATCCTATTCAAGATATTCAAAGTATTAGAGTTGAAATTCAAGAAGGTGTTAACCCAAAACGCATAATATATTTAAAATTACGTGGAAATCGTGAAATTCCATTAACACGTGCCGGACAACCTTTAAGTATTCAAGAAATTGAAACTCAAGCTGCAGAATTAGCTAAATTTTTGCAGGTTTCGTTAGAGGGTATTTAACCTTCTTTCTTAAGTTTATAACAAACTTAAAAATTATATCTTTTCTTTAAACTGGATAAAACAAGAACTAGATTTTCATATAATCCTTGTTCTTTTCCCACTGTTGTAAATAGTATAGGGAAAAGAACAAGGATTATATAGTTTTTTTGTTGAAGTAAGGTTCTTTTGAAAAACTTTCATAAACCTGTTGAACTAGTTTTAAAAATACATTTTTCTGCGTTGGTTTTGTTGCCTTTTTTGATGTAAAAAAAGGTACTAAAAGTTTTAGACTTTTTGGTTTTTTTCCTTGAAAAAAACATCCTTTTTTTCATGGTTTTTCCAAAAATGTTCATTTAGCGCCTTTTTTGAGGTCAAAAAGGCAACGGAACAGAACGCAGAAAAAATGAATGTTTTTTCAAATTCTGCAGAACCTTGAAAAATGGAATTTTTCAAGCAAATCTTTTATTTCACGGACCTTTACAGCCAATTAAACAATACACTAATATGACTTTCTTAATATACATGTAAATTCAAAAATTTCCTAAGCCTTCGATTTCATGTTAATTATAATAAAATTCATTCTTTTTTTCTGAAACCCTTAAGTAAACCTGAAAAGTTGGTTCCTTAAAAAATTATATTTTTTATGGCTTTTCCAAAAATGTTAAGTTTTGGAACAGAACACAGAAAATGGCATTTTTCCGGTTGGTTCCAAAAATAAAGATTTTTGGAAAAAGAACCTTTTTCTTTGTCTTTGTTGTACACAAAAACGGAAAAGAGGAACGGGGCTTTCGGTGCCTCTTTTGAGATCAAAAAGGCAATAAAATTGTTCGCAATTTTGAGGACCAACTGACTTGAAATTTTTTTTTTCAAGGAAAAAAACAATAATAAAAAATAGAATTTAGGAAAAAAATACAAAAACATTAAAAAAGTGATTTGTTTTACAAAAAAAGTTGTAAAACACTTTCAATTTAAGTCCAATAATGGATTTTCCAGTTGTTGAAAAATAAATGAAATAATTGAGAATTTTTATGAAAAGACGAATTCTAGAACAGACTGGATTAATTCCACGATCAATTTTAAGAACTTTTGAAAGATTTAGAAAGCAATTACTCCCGGGTGCGGAAATGCTTGTAATTCAAGAATTTCGTATTTCTCGATATCAGGTTATTGTGTCCGTACGCTGTTTAATTACTTTAATTTTCGTACCATTATGTATTAATATCCTTTCAAAATCGTTTTTGATTAAACCCGGCGTTGAATATTTTTGGAATCAAAATCAAAATGAAATTTTTTTAAACTCGTACCAGGAAAATAGAGCTCTCTCGGATTTTCATAGATTTGAGGAAAAACTTTATTTTGAATCTTTTGTAAATGATTCTGAGTTTGCTGAATCTTCGTTTTTTTCAAAACAACTTCAAAAAGAAACTTTTGAAATAGCAAAAAACTATAATCTTGAAAGTATCGAGGCAATTAGTAATCTTTTTGCTGACTTTTTAAGTTTTTTAAGTTTAAGTATTGTTTTTTTACTTTTAAAACCTCAAATAATTATTTTAAAAGCCTTTCTTTCTGAATCTTTATATAGTTTAAGTGATACTACAAAATCTTTTCTTTTAATTTTAGGAACAGATCTTTTAGTGGGTTTCCATTCACCACGAGGTTGGGAAGTTTTTTTAGAGTGGCTTTTACGACATTTTGGTTTGCCCGAAAATGGAGATTTTATGTCATTGTTTGTAGCTACTTTTCCAGTATTTTTAGATACTGTTTTTAAATACTGGATTTTCCGTTCTCTTAATAAAATATCTCCCTCTACTGTTGCGACTTATCACAATATGATAGAATAAGTTTAAACTTTAAATTTTTTTAGTACTTTATAAAAAAACTTGCTCCTGTATCATTTTGATTTAGAAAACAAACTTTTTAAACTTAAAAAGTATTGTCCTTGAAAAATTTCATTTTTCATGGTTCACAGAACACAGAAAAAGTAATCTTTTCCGGTTCTGACGAACCTTTCCAAGTTCTGTTTTTCCCGCAAAAAAAATAATCGTTTTCCAACCTTTTTTTTTTTTTTTGTTAAAGGCTTGACTTGAAAAAATACATTTTTTTCAAGTACGTCAGGAATGTAAAAAGACAAAAACTTGGAGTATCCAGACAAAAAGACAACCCAGTGATTTTTTTAGTTAAAAAAAGAAAGGTTATGCAGAATTTTGAAAAAAAGGATTTTTCAAAATTCTGCATAACCTTTCCTCAAATTTGTAAAAAAATTTGAGGACCAAACTTAATTTTTCAACGAATTGTCTATAAAAATTCATTATAAAAAACGTACTTATGATGCTAGACTTGGTGAAATATCCGGTGATTCGTACGGAAAAAGCTACTCGATTAGTTGAAAATAATCAAGTAAGTTTTGATGTGGATGTAAGAATCACAAAACCGCAAATTCGAAAACTCATTGAAGAGTTTTTTAATGTGAAAGTCCTGGCAGTAAATACACACAGACCTCCACGTAAAAAGAATCGACTGGGTTCAAAACCTAGTTATAAAAGAGTTATTGTCACTGTGGACTCTGATGTGACTTTATTGAAATAACAGACATTCAACATTTAACCTAGAATATGGCTATTCGTTTTTTTAAAGCTGCCACACCAGGAACACGACATGGGTCAGTATTAGATTTTTCAGAAGTAAGTCCAAAAAAACCTGAAAAAAAATTGACTTCCTGGTGGTCTCGTTCCAAAGGACGAAATAATAGAGGAATTATTACAAGTCGACACCGTGGTGGTGGTCACAAAAGATTATACCGTGAAATCGATTTTGCAAGAACAAAAGTGAATATCCCTGGAAAAGTAACTCATATTGAGTATGACCCAAACCGGAATTCACGAATTGCTTTAGTAACTTACCAGGATGGTGAAAAAAAATATATTTTACATCCAGTAGGTTTGAAAGTTGGAGATACTCTTCTTGCTTCACCAGAAGCTCCGATTGCTGTAGGAAATTGTTTACCGCTTAGTAATATACCATTAGGGACTGAAGTTCATAATGTGGAACTACAACCTGGAGCTGGTGGTCAATTAGTCCGAGCTGCAGGTACTGTGGCACAAATTGTGGCAAAAGAAGGGAGTTGGGTTACTCTTCGTTTACCTTCAGGAGAAGTTCGTTTAGTATCACAAAATTGTTGGGCCACTATTGGCCGCGTCGGTAATATTGATGCTTTCAATTTCACTTTAGGAAAAGCAGGACGCAAACGATGGCTTGGCCGCCGTCCGCATGTTCGAGGTTCAGCAATGAATCCTGTGGACCATCCACACGGAGGTGGTGAAGGTCGTGCCCCAATAGGCCGATCTCGCCCGGTTAGTTCCATGGGGAAAACCTGCATTAGGCGCTAAAACCCGTAAACGTAAAAAATTTAGTGCTGCTCTCATTCTTCAACGAAGAAAATAATAAAGTACTATAAAGAAATATGGCAAGATCATTAAAAAAAGCCCCTTTTGTGGCTGATCATTTACTTCAAAAAGTTGAAAGATTAAATACACAAGGTGAAAAAAAGGTTATTAAAACATGGTCCCGTTCGTCAACAATTGTTCCGGTGATGATTGGTCATACTGTTGCTGTCCATAATGGGCGTGAGCATATTCCCGTTTTTATTACGGATCAAATGGTAGGGCATAAATTAGGTGAATTTGCCCCAACTCGCACGTTTCGTGGTCATGTCAAAAAAGATAAAAAATCAAAACGATAAAATAGCTTATGGGACAAAAAGTACATCCAGTTGGATTTCGTCTCGGAATCACTCAGAAACATCAAAGTTATTGGTGCACGAATCCTAAAAACTCGGCTTTATGGATTCAAGATGCAAGTTTTTTAAGAAATTTTCTAACAAAAACATATCTTGGTGCTGGTATAACAAATATTGAAATTGAAAGACGAGATCTTGACTCACCTTCTTTAGGAATTGAGATTCATGCTGCTCGACCTGCTCTTTTTGTAGGACGTGATACAAATAGTTTAGATCGATTACGAGATGACCTTGTAACTAAACTCCGAGCTTTTTATAGAAAAAGAAATTTAAGCGATCCAGGACAAATTCACATAAGTTTATCTGTGAAACCTCTTCAGGAACCGGATTCACATGCAGCGGTACTGGCAGAAAAACTTGTTGAAGATTTAGAACAACGAAAACCTTTTAGACGTGCAATGCGCCAAACTGTTCAACGAGCTTTACGTGCTGGTGTTAAAGGTATTAAAGTTCAAGTTTCTGGTCGTTTAAATGGTGCAGATATTGCTCGTTCAGAAGATGTTCGTGAAGGTCCAGTGCCATTACAAACTTTACGCGCAGATATTGAATATTCTTCTAAATCAGCAAAAACAATTTTTGGACTCTTGGGTGTCAAAATTTGGGTTTTTCGCGATGAACGTTTAACACGCATCAGTAATCGTGGCGTTTTTGACGGAGCAAAAACGTCAAAAACAAGTCGCTTCCAAAAATAAAAGATTTTTGGAAAATAGTAGTAAATAAAAAATTTATGTTAAGTCCAAAACGAACTAAATATCGTAAACATCATCGAGGTCGTATGAGAGGCAAGGCTTCTCGCGGAAATACCTTGGTTTTTGGTGATTATGCATTACAATCTTTAGAGGCCTCTTGGATCACTTCTCGTCAAATTGAGGCAGCGCGTCGTGCAATGACAAGACAAGTACGAAGAGGTGGGAAGATTTGGATTCGTCTTTTTCCAGATAAACCAGTGACAATGCGTCCAGCAGAAACTCGAATGGGATCTGGTAAAGGTGCTCCAGAATTTTGGGTAGCAGTGGTAAAACCTGGAAAAGTTCTTTACGAACTAAAAGGGGTTCCTGAAAGTGTAGCTCGAGTAGCACTCCGCTTAGCCGCTTCTAAATTACCTGTAAAAACTCAAATTCTTACAAAATAATAGGAGAATGGTATGATTCAACCACAAACATATCTTCGAGTTGCAGATAATACAGGCGCCCGCGAACTTATGTGTATTCGAGTTTTAGGGGTGGAAAACAAAGAGCAGCTACGGTTGGTGATATTATCATCGCTGTCGTTAAAGATGCGACTCCAAACATGCCCGTTAAAAAATCTGATATTGTTCGAGCTGTTATTGTCCGTACACGAAAAAATGTTCGACGCATCAATGGGACAAGTATCCGTTTTGATGAAAACGCAGCAGTTATTATAAATAAAGAAAATAATCCTCGAGGAACTCGAGTTTTTGGTCCGGTGGCCCGTGAATTACGTGACGGTAATTTTACAAAAATTATTTCATTAGCACCGGAAGTGTTATAAAGTTTTCCTAAAAATTTGTGTCTTTTTTGTGTACAAAAAGACAATGAAATTTTTGGGACAAGAACTGTTTGTTCCCTTACCGTTTTTCTTTTTATTTTCTCAGGTTTTTGAAGAACATATCAATCCGCTTCCAAAAAAAAAAAAACGAAAATTTGGAAGTGGATAGAAACGAAAAAAACAGCCTGTCCTTATTCGAAGAGGAGTTATAAAAGTGCTTTTTCAAAAGTTTTGGAACCAACTTTAAAAAATTATTTTTTCAAGCGATTCCAGATAGAAAAAAGCGTTACTAAAAATTGCTAAATTTTTAAGACCAGGATAAAAAAATAGAAAAAAAGTTGATTAAATAAAATTGAAAAAAGGTTCTGCAGAACTTGAAAAAACAGTCATTTTTTCTGCGTTCTTTGAACCATGAAAAAAAAAAAGGTTTTTTTCAAGGCAAAGAACAAGATCCAATTAAGAAATCACAAGAGGAACTTTTTCATATGGTGCAACGTTTAGAAAAGTTTTATCAACAACAAAGTGTACCGACGTTGATAGAAAAATTTCGTTATAAAAATAAACATCAAGTTCCTAAATTAGAAAAAATTGTCATTAATCGAGGTCTTGGTGATGCTTCACAAAATTCAAAATTGTTGGAGTCATGTTCAAAAGAATTAAGCTTAATTACAGGCCAACAAGGTATTGTTACACGTTCAAAAAAAGCAATTGCAAGTTTTAAACTTCGTCAAAAAATGCCTGTGGGTGTTGTAGTAACTTTACGTGGTGAAAAAATGTATGCTTTTTTAGACCGTTTGATTAATCTGGCTCTTCCCCGAATTCGAGATTTTCAAGGTGTTAGTCCAAAAAGTTTTGATGGTCATGGCAACTACAGTTTAGGGCTTGAAGAACAGTTAATGTTTCCGGAGATCGATTACGATAAAATTGATCAAATTCGAGGAATGGATGTCTCAATTGTTACAACATCAGAAACTGATCAAGAAGCTATGGCTTTATTGAAAACATTTGGGATGCCTTTTAAAAACTAAACGGTGATAGAGAGATAAAATTAAAAATGTCTACAACGACATTTTTTAACTGAGTAAAAACATCAGCTCAAAAATCTGATTTTTGAGACCAATTATATGGTGCCTTGGTCCTCAAAATTGTGAATAAGTTTTTGCCTTTTTTGATGTCAAAAAAGGCACCAAAAGAGTTCAAAAAAGGCAAAGGAAAGCAAAAAAACGGTTTGAAAACATGGTAAACGACACAATTAGCGACATGTTGACGCGAATTCGAAACGCGAATTTAGCTTCTAAAACAAGTGTTTCACTTTCAAAAACTAAAGCTCATGAAAGAATTTGTGAAATTCTTGAACAAGAAGGTTTTATTGAAAAATTTTCTATATCTGAAATAAACCCAAGTGAGCTTATTGTTGACCTAAAGTACCAAAAAACTGGTTCATTTGGAAACACTAGTTTAGGGAAGCCTTGTATTACAAATTTAAAAAGAATTAGTAAACCCGGTCTGCGAGTTTATACAAATTCGAGAGAAATTCCAAAGGTTCTTGGTGGGATGGGTATTTTAATTCTTTCAACATCTAAGGGATTAATGACTGATCGTCAAGCAAGAAAACTTCATCTTGGTGGAGAAATTCTTTGTTCTGTTTGGTAGAAAAAATTTTGTAATTTCTTTCTATTTCAAAAATTGGTTCCAATTTTTGGAACCGAATTAAAGAAAAATTTTGTTAATTAATTTAGTTTTTTAATACTAAAGGAGGCCTTTGACTCGAAAAAACATTGATCTAATTGAAATGGAAGGCGTTGTAACTCAATGTTTGTCAAACGGCATGTTTCGTGTCAAACTTGAAAACGGGTTTCTCGTACTTGCTCATGTTTCTGGTAAAATACGACGCAATTATATTCGAATATTATTAGGTGATCGTGTTGCAGTCGAATTAAGTCCGTATGACCTTCGTCGTGGACGTATAACTTTTAGGCTTCGACCGGGTAGTAAAACATAGTTTTACTCGCACTTTTTTTAGTACAAAAAAAGTATTGACGTTTTCTTTGTCTTTTTTGTTTACAAAAAAGACACCGTCTAAAAACGTCACCACATAAGAAAAAAATCATTATGAAAGTTCGTCCTTCTGTAAAGAAAATGTGTGATAAATGTCGATTAATTCGACGAAAAGGCACTTTACGCGTGATTTGTCAAAATCCAAAACATAAACAACGCCAAGGTTAACAAATTTTTCATTTTAAAATGAATGAAAAAACTGTTTTGAAAAAAACAAAGTTTGGTTCTCAAAATTGTCTTTATGTTTTTTGTAAACAACAAACATATCGAATTTTGAGGAAAGATGGCGCAACCTGGTTCCAAAAATTGGTTCCAATTTTTGGAAAAGGTTCTGCAGAACTTGAAAAAAGATATCTTTTTTCTTCGTTCTTTGAACCATGAAAAAAACGATGTTTTTTCAAGGGTAATCTTTTTTGTTTACAAAAAAGGTGAAGGTTTTACTTATATTGAATTTAATGATTTATGGCAAAAAAATTGATAAAAACGTGTGAAAAAGAAATTTCGCGAAAAAGTTATTCACGGTGTAGCTCATATTCAATCTACATTTAATAACACGATCGTGACAATTACAACAAGCAAAGGAAATGTTTTAGCATGGTCCTCTGCTGGTGCTTGTGGTTTTAAAGGGGCACGTAAAAAAACACCTTTAGCAGCAAAACAAGCAGCTGAAAATGCAGCTCAAACATGTGTAAGTCAAGGGATGAGAGAAATTCGTGTTCATGTTAAAGGTGCTGGCGCAGGTCGAGAAGCTGCCTTACGCGGTCTACGAGATGCTGGATTAAATATTACCCTTATTAGAGATATTACTCCTATTCCCCATAATGGCTGTCGACCTCCTAAAAAACGTCGAATTTAGGTTCCTTGAACAATAAGATTTTTAATGGTTCTTTTCCTTGAAAAAAAACATTTTTTTCATGGTTTTTCCAAAAATGTTCATTTAGTGCCTTTTTTGAGGTCAAAAAGGCAACGGAACAGAACGCAGAAAAAATAAATTTTTTCAAGTTCTGCCGAACCAAAATTTTCCAAAAATTTTGAAACAAACCTTGTTGTTTTCGAGTTTTTGTCTTGTAATTAAGGAAAGACACTGATCTAGTCCATTGAAAAAATTTAAGTTTTGGTGCTTTTTTTGAGGTAAAAAAAGGCAAAAAGTGGATTCGAAAAATTTCTCAAAATTTTTGGAAAAAAACCTTTTTACTCCAAATTTTTCCTAAAAAAGTCACGGAACAACGAAAACGCGGAACACGATCGAAAAAAGCTATCCTACGATTTTATGAAAAAACCAAACAATCTATTTGTTTCTTGTGTTGAGTCCAGAGTTCAAGATGATGGTTCAATGTATGCTAGATTTCATTTAGGCACTTTTTTTCGAGGTCAAGGATTAACATTTGCTAATGCGCTTCGACGAACATTGCTTTCAGAAATGCCTGGGTTGGTCATTGCGGATGTTGAAATTGAAGGGGCCAGCCATGAATTTGCTTTGCTTCCAGGTATTGAAGAAACGGTTCTTGAGATTTTATTAAATTTGAAAAAAGTAACTTTTATTCCTTCCATTTCACAATTTGTGGATTTGTCTGATTTTAAAGCTACTGGATTTCTTAAAAGCCGAGGGCCTGCGAAAGTTATAGCAGCTGATCTCAAACTTCCGGAAAATATCCGTTGTGTTTCACCAAATACACACATCGCAACCTTAACTAGTGGCTCTGAATTGGCATTTCGCTTTCATTTCCAAGTTCATCCTTTTTCTCAATCAATAAAAAATGAAAAATTTGATGGAATTAATGGTGATTTTTATCCGACCCAAGAACCGTCTTTATCGCAGAATTTTTCAAATATTGAAAAAGCAAAAACGACAGGAAATGACGCTAGTTTTAAGGAACAAAATCCTTTGAAAACAAAGAAACGAAAACTTCTTTTAGATACTGTTCCAACGCCAATTGAACGAGTGAATTATGCTATTAGATCGCTTAACGCCAAACAAGCATCAGAATATGTTGTTTTGGAGGTGTGGACTAATGGGTCTATCAGGCCTCATGAAAGCGTTCAGTTTGGGCTCAAAAGTCTAACAAATTTATTTTTTCAATTTACAGCTTTGAGTAAGCAAAAAACTTTCAATCTGTAATTTTTGTTTCCGTTTTAAAGAAAAAAAGTACAATGATCAAAATGACAAAATCTTTATCTGGGTCCATTCAGTCCGGTGGTCGGAAAACAGCAAAAGCTCGTGTACAATTAATCCCCGCGTCAGGCGGAACATTAGTTGTAAACGGAAAAACAGCTTCTGATTATTTTCAAAATAATGCTGTTTATTTACAAAATCTTCTTACTCCAATAGATTTAGTAAAAACAGAAACAAAATATGATATTCATGTTTCTGTTGAAGGGGGAGGGCTAAGTGCTCAAGCACAAGCTGTTCGATTAGCTTTAAGTAAGGTTTTTATTGAAGTATTTCCTGATTACCGAAAAACTTTCAAGAAGCCCGGATTTTTAACACGTGATGCTCGTATTAAAGAACGTCGAAAATATGGTTTAAAAAAAAAGCTCGCAAGGCTCCACAATTTTCAAAACGTTAATTTATTTGCCTTGAAAAAACGTTTTTTTGTTCTTCAAAAAATTTGCTAATTTGGTGTCTTTTTTGGAAACAAAAAAGACAAAGAACATAACGCTTTCTTTAAAATTAGTTGTCTTTTTTGGAAATAAAAAAGACAAAGAATTTTTTGAAGACCAACTACATGTTTTTTCAAGTTAGTTCAAAAATTTTACGGAATTTTGTGTCTTTTTTGATTCCAAAAAGACAAAGAAAATACTCTTTTTTCTTTTTGAAAAAGGGCAACAAATTCTAGAATTTTTTTTCAATATCTTACGCACAACTTCATTTTTTTTAACAAAACCCTTTTTCAGATCAAATGAAGGTAAAAATTTTTTGTTAAATCTTCTCTCCCCATCTGTTTTCCAATGACGTACAGTTGGAAAACAGATGGAGAGGTTGTAAAAGTCAATCAGAAAGTACTTAGGACCGATTTTTATATTTTTTGCCTTTGTTTGTCTTTTTTTTTTGTAAACAAAAAAGACACCATCACTAAATAAAAATTTTTCATTAGGTCGCCATTAATTACTTTATTAAAAAATAAAAGGAAAACAATTTCTATGTCTACAACTACAAATGAAATTATTGAAAAATTAAAATCAATTACTTTATTAGAAGCCGCAGAATTAGTTTCACAAATTGAAGAGACTTTTGGTGTTGATGCATCAGCACCAGTAGGTGGTGGCTTTATTGCAGCTCCGAATGCAGCGGGTGGTGCTCCAGCAGAAGTTGTTGAGGAAAAACTACATTTGATGTTATCATTGAAGATGTTCCTAGTGACAAACGTGTTCCTGTACTAAAAGTTGTTCGTAATTTAACTTCTCTTGATTTAAAAGAAGCAAAAGAAGCAATTACTACTCTACCAAAAGTTATTCAACAAGGTGTTTCTAAAGATGATGCGGAAGCAGCTAAAAAACAGTTAGAAGACGCTGGTGCAAAAGTTAAAATTGGATAAATTTTTTTCTTCAAAAGATCTTTCCATTGCCTTTTTTTGTCTTTTTCAAAGACAAAAAAGGCAATGGAAAGACGCATTACCATTCCTTTTATCATTCCTTTTATCATTCCTTTTATCATTCCTTTTGTTAATTTTTGGTCTTTTGGGGGTATTTTGAGAAAAAAGAACCAAAAAAATCTTAAACGTTTTTGAAACCAATCCAGAAAAATAAAGTTTTTCAAATTCTGCATAACCAAAAAGAATCGGCCACTTTTAGAAATTGAGAAAGACAAAAAAGAGTCCCACAAAAACTTTGACAAAAATCCATATATTATATTTCATTTCATTTTTAAGTCTACCAAATAATATCATTTATGTTTTTCTTTTTTGAGCTCAGTAGGAATCGAACCTACATTGCACGCTTAGAAGGCGCGTGTCTTATCCGTTAGACGATGAGCCCAATTTTTTAAGTATTAAAAAACCCTTTATCAGATCAGAAAAAATTCGAATTTTTTCTGATCTGGATAAGGGGTTTTTCGTGGTTTGGTTCAAAAATTAATATCTTAAATTTTGGACAGGAACCAAAAAATTTCTAACATTTGCGTCTTTTTTTATTTCAGTTGATGTCAAAAAAGGCAATAAAATTGTCACCAACTTTGCGGACAAAGGCAAAAGAACCAATTTGAAAAAGTATATTTTTCAAAAAAACACTTATGTTCTTTATTTGTTATTAAGCATAACCAAAAACTCGTTTAAAGATATCCCGAACTTTATCACCTGAATCAATTGATTCTAGGGGATCTTTACGTAATCGATGACGTAAACATAATGGAATTACTCGATAAATATCTTCTGGAGTCACTTCTGCTCTACCCTCAAATGCAGCAATAGCTTTACTTGCCCGATTTGTTACTAAATCCCCCTTAATCCATCCACATCTAATTCTGAACAAATTTGAGAAATTTTTACTCGATAATCGTAGTCAAGCTGAACTTTTGCAAGTATATTTCGGGCTTCAAGAATTTGGTTCCCTAATTGCGCCTGTGAGTCATTGTAAGTTTGTCGAAACTCTAAAGGTGCGGCATCAAAGCTCGCACGTTGTTCTACAATTTGAACACGTAGGGTTGGATCTTTTACAGTGCCAATTTGCGCATGCATACCAAAACGATCTAATAATTGCGGGCGAAGTTCTCCTTCCTCTGGATTCCCAGATCCAACAAGAATAAATCGTGCTGGGTGACTAATTGAAATTCCCTCACGCTCAACTGTATTCCACCCTGATGCCGCAGAATCTAATAAGACATCCACAAGATGGTCATCTAACAGGTTAACTTCATCAACATAAAGAATCCCACGATTTGCTTTTGCTAATAACCCAGGTTCAAAAGCTTTAACGCCCTCTGTTAAAGCTTTTTCAATATCAATCGTTCCGCAGACACGATCTTCAGTGGCCCCTAATGGTAAATCAACCATAGAGATTTTCTTGGTTGTAATTGGTAAGGTCTCATTACGTTGAAGTCTTTCACGTACTTCTTGGCTCATTAGTTCTGGATCTTTCGGATCTGAATTAAACGGGTCATCAGCGACTACCTGAATCTCGGGCAAAAGGTCAACTAAAGCTCGGACAGTAGTTGATTTTCCAGTTCCTCTGTCCCCCATAATCATAACACCACCGATTTTAGGATCAATAACGTTTAAAATTAATGCTAATTTCATTTCTTCTTGACCAACAATTGCGGTAAACGGGAAAACAGGTCGAGCTTGTTCTAAAGAAGTTTCAAGAACTGCAGTCATAAGTTTTAAGTTCCTAGATACAAATTTTTTTGGTATTCTTTCCAAAAAATTTTAAAAATTTTTTGACTGGAATGTGTTTTATGTAAGATTCTCTAATTATTTCTTAGTATAGCTGATTTACAAACTTAAATCAATTAGTACTATTTTAACAAACTAGAGTCTTACGTTATAATAAAATAAGAAAAAAATGAAAGATTTCGTCTAATTTCTTTCATTTCGACCCCAAACTTTTTTTGGGTTGACTTTTGGTCACTTTTTCCTCCTTTGCTTTTTTTTTGGTTCCAAAAAGGTTCAAAGAACTTGAAAAATTTCATTTTTCACGGCACCAATTTCTTGAAATTTTTGGGGAAATCATGAAACATGTTATTTTTGAGGTAAAATAAGAATTAAGTGAGCAAAGGTCAAGAGAAGAAAATTTCATAGATCCAAATATCTTTCGTGTCTTTTTTACGCAAAAAAAGATAACAGAATGTTTTGGGGAAAAATTTAATAAAAAATTTCTATGCGTAATTTAAAAAAGTTAGAATTCAAATTTTTAACTGAGAAGACTTCAACTTTTGCTACTTTTGCATCAAAAAGTCTTCTTATTGTCATTTCTAGTTTCTTTGTAGCTTCAGCCAGCAACGCATATCCTATTTTTGCTCAACAAAATTACGAAAATCCTCGTGAAGCTAATGGACGTATTGTTTGTGCTAATTGCCATTTAGCTGAAAAACCTGTTGAAATCGAAGTACCGCAGGCAGTTTTGCCTGATACAGTTTTTGAAGCTGTTGTAAAAATTCCATATGATAAACAAATTAAACAAGTTTTAGCAAATGGAAAAAAAGGTGATCTTAATGTGGGTGCTGTTTTAATTTTACCGGAAGGGTTCCAATTAGCTCCACCAGACCGAATTCCGGAAGAGATGAAGGCAAGAGTAGGAAAACTTTATTTCCAACCATACAGTGCTGAAAAGAACAATATTTTTGTTGTAGGACCTGTACCTGGAAAAAAATATAGTGAAATGGTGTTTCCAATCCTATCTCCTGATCCAGCAACTAATAAATCAGTTTCTTATTTAAAATATCCAATTTATGTTGGTGGAAATCGTGGTCGAGGTCAAGTTTATCCTGATGGATCAAAAAGCAATAATACAATTTTTACCGCCTCTGCGGCTGGAAAAATAACTGCAATTGAACCTGTTGAGAAAAAGGGCGGTTATGTCATTACTATCGAAACTTCAAACGGGGAAACTGTTTCTGAAAAACTTCCTCCAGGCCCAGAATTGGTTATCAAAATTGGTGACACTGTTGGCGTGGATCAGGCTTTAACAACAAATCCAAATGTTGGTGGTTTTGGCCAAGAAGAAACAGAAATTGTTCTACAAAACCCAGCTCGTATTCAAGGTTTATTAATTTTCTTCCTTTTTGTCCTTTTAGCTCAAGTTTTCTTAGTTCTTAAGAAAAAACAATTTGAGAAAGTTCAATTAGCTGAGATGAATTTTTAATTGTTTAACTTCAAGGATTTTTAACAATGGTAACTGTTTTTAGTTATATTGCTTTATTACTAAGTGCCCTGGTA
Organism: Chlorella sorokiniana; assembly: GCA_025917655.1. Lineage (NCBI taxonomy): Eukaryota > Viridiplantae > Chlorophyta > Trebouxiophyceae > Chlorellales > Chlorellaceae > Chlorella > Chlorella sorokiniana. Next base: position 79,133 of record CP084607.1, on the reverse strand, counting down.
ATCACTTTAACTTGTTATATTGGTCTTTTAAAAATAAAATTAATTTAAACAGATATTTATGGTAGAAGCTCTTTTATCAGGTATTGTGCTTGGTCTTGTTCCAGTAACAATTGCAGGATTATTTGTCACTGCGTATTTACAATACCGTCGTGGTGATCAACTTAATATTTAATTTAGAAAAAAAAAGCCTACTTGATCACAAAAAATTAAAATTTTTTGTGATCAAGTAGGCTTTTTGTAACCCTTGTAATTTGTAGTTGTAAAAATTAAAAAACTTTATGTTTACAAGTTTCCTCATTCCCAATCGTTTAATAACTAATTTGTGGTCTTTTTTTGTCAAATTTTCTTGGTTTTTTTGCTTCCTTTCGGCGGCTTTTTTGAGGACCAAAGCAATAAAAATGTTCACAAATTTATTGCCCTGAAAAACCCCATTTTTCATGATTCAAATAACGCGGAAAAATTAAATTTTTCAAGTTCTGCAGAACCTTTTTTTGATATCAAAAAAAGGCACCGACCAAGATACCAAAGTTAATATTGATTTATAATAATATAATAAAATCTAATAAAATTTTTTTAGTTTGTTTTCTATCAAATAAAATCTAGTAACTTGAAACCACAGCCCTTCCCTGCATATACTGTTTATGCATAAACAAAAAAACAAAAACGTGATAGTTGAAAACATGACATCACATGATTTGTTTTGACTTTTTGTTAAAAAAGTTATCAAATCTCTTTTTGTTCTTAAAAAAGAATGAAAATTTTTTTCGTCTCAAAACAAAGTTGTTTCTAGCTATTTGACTTAAAAATAAGTTATCTCCCTTGAAAAAATAGATTTTTTTAAAGGAAAAGAAAAACTTTAAAGAAACCAAAAAAACTTTTGGTTACGTTTTGAATACAATGTAAAGGAGAGCATTCCGCTATGACTATAGCGATTGGAAAAACTCAAGAAAAACGCGGTTGGTTTGATGTCGTTGATGACTGGCTTCGTCGTGACCGTTTCGTTTTCGTAGGATGGTCAGGGTTATTATTATTCCCTACAGCATACCTTGCACTTGGTGGTTGGTTTACAGGAACTACTTTTGTAACGTCTTGGTATACTCATGGTTTAGCTTCATCTTATTTAGAAGGCTGTAATTTCTAACAGCTGCTGTATCAACTCCAGCAAACAGTATGGGCCACTCTTTATTATTCCTTTGGGGCCCAGAGGCTCAAGGTGATTTTACACGTTGGTGCCAACTTGGCGGTTTATGGACTTTTGTTGCCCTACATGGTTCTTTTTCTCTTATTGGCTTCATGCTTCGTCAATTTGAAATTGCTCGTTCAGTAAAAATTCGTCCATACAACGCTATTGCATTCTCAGCTCCAATTTCTGTTTTCGTTTCTGTGTTCCTAATTTATCCTTTAGGACAATCAGGTTGGTTCTTTGCACCAAGCTTTGGTGTTGCTGCTATTTTCCGATTTATCTTATTCTTCCAAGGTTTCCACAACTGGACTTTAAACCCTTTCCATATGATGGGTGTAGCTGGTGTACTTGGAGCTGCGTTACTTTGTGCTATTCATGGTGCAACAGTAGAGAATACGCTTTTTGAAGATGGTGACGGTGCAAACACTTTCCGTGCATTCAACCCAACACAGGCAGAAGAAACTTACTCAATGGTTACTGCAAATAGATTCTGGTCACAAATCTTTGGTGTAGCTTTCTCTAATAAACGTTGGTTACATTTCTTCATGTTATTTGTTCCAGTAACTGGTCTTTGGATGAGTGCTATTGGGGTTGTAGGTTTAGCTTTAAACTTACGAGCTTATGATTTCGTTTCACAAGAGATTCGCGCTGCAGAAGATCCTGAATTTGAAACATTCTATACAAAAATATTCTTTTAAACGAAGGTATTCGTGCTTGGATGGCTGCTCAAGATCAGCCTCATGAAAAACTTGTATTCCCTGAGGAGGTTTTACCACGTGGAAACGCTCTTTAATGGTTCTTTAGTAGTTGGTGGGCGTGATCAAGAGTCCACAGGTTTTGCTTGGTGGGCTGGAAATGCTCGATTAATTAACCTTTCTGGTAAATTATTAGGTGCACACGTTGCCCACGCTGGTCTAATTGTTTTCTGGGCGGGTGCAATGAACTTATTTGAAGTTGCACACTTCGTTCCTGAAAAACCAATGTATGAACAAGGTCTTATTTTATTACCACATCTTGCAACTTTAGGATATGGTGTAGGGCCTGGTGGTGAGGTTGTAGATACGTATCCTTACTTTGTAAGTGGTGTTCTTCACTTAATTTCTTCTGCTGTTTTAGGTTTCGGTGGAGTATATCATTCACTAGTAGGTCCTGAAACATTAGAAGAATCTTTCCCTTTCTTCGGATATGTATGGAAAGATAAGAATAAAATGACCACTATTTTAGGGATTCACCTTATTGTGTTAGGATTCGGTGCTTGGCTTTTAGTTTGGAAAGCTCTTTACTTTGGTGGTATTTACGATACATGGGCTCCAGGTGGTGGTGATGTTCGTATTATCTCTAATCCAACAGTAAGTCCTGGTGTTATCTTTAGTTACATTTTTAAATCACCTTTTGGTGGTGATGGATGGATTGTGAGTGTTGATAACATGGAAGACGTGATTGGTGGCCATATTTGGGTTGGGACTTTATGTATCTTTGGTGGAATCTGGCACATTTTAACAAAACCATGGGCTTGGGCTCGTCGTGCTTTTGTTTGGTCAGGTGAAGCTTACCTTTCTTACAGTCTTGGTGCAATCTCTATCATGGGTTTTACTGCTTGTTGTATGGCTTGGTTTAATACAACAGCATATCCAAGTGAATTTTATGGCCCAACTGGTCCTGAAGCATCACAATCTCAAACATTCACTTTCTTAGTTCGAGATCAACGTTTAGGTGCTAACGTTGCATCTGCACAAGGCCCAACTGGTTTAGGTAAATACTTAATGCGTTCCCCGACTGGTGAAATCATCTTTGGTGGCGAAACTATGCGCTTCTGGGATTTCCGTGGTCCTTGGTTAGAGCCATTACGCGGTCCAAATGGTTTAGATTTAAATAAACTAAAAAATGATATTCAACCATGGCAAGAACGTCGTGCTGCTGAATACATGACACACGCTCCGCTAGGCTCACTTAACTCAGTAGGTGGTGTAGCAACTGAAATTAACGCAGTAAACTATGTTTCCCCGCGTAGTTGGTTAGCAACATCACATTTCTGTTTAGGTTTCTTCTTCTTCGTAGGTCACTTATGGCACGCAGGTCGTGCACGTGCAGCGGCTGCTGGTTTTGAAAAAGGTATCGATCGTGATAACGAGCCTGCTTTATCAATGCGCCCATTAGATTAATGTAACCTGTTTCGGTGCCTTTTTTTATCTAAAAAAAGGCAAACAAATTTGATTCAAATTTGTAGGACCAGTCTTGTTTTTTCTGTACCCCAAAACTTTTTTTGTTTTGGGGAACAGAAAAAGTTTTGCATCAATGGAAAACCTAAATTATTTCTGCTATAATCCGTATCTATAAAGGGGTGTAGTTCAATTGGTCAGAGCACCACCCTGTCACGGTGGAAGTTGCGGGTTCGAGTCCCGTCACCCTCGATTTATAGTAAAACTGTATATTCCTCTAAGTTTACAGCAAGAATCTTGCGTTTTGGTCAAGAGGAGAGTAGTTCTGCCACGATAGTTGTTGATTACCTTGAAAAAGTCTTTATTTCAAGTTGGTTCCAAAAAATTTAATAGATTTGGTGTCAATCTAATAGTTCCCTCGTTTTTTAATCCAGAATATTTTAGTGATTATTTTGGTCAAAAACATGCTATTTTTATTTGTAAAACTGGTCAGTCTTATTATCTAGAAAATAGAAATAAAATTTTTTCTACTCATTCGCACCGAAAATAGGCAGAGATTTATATGATAAAAATAACTTTGTGATTTATTTAAACGAATTTAATGAGATTTCTTATCAAGGTGAATAAAACCAAGTAATTTCTAAGTATAATTCTAAACCTGTCCAACTTTACATAAATACAAAAACAATAAATTAATTTTTTAAAATAGGACAATCTGTTAGTTAATTTTTGAGTGAAAACCAGGTTTTCTTTTTTTAGTCTTAAGTATTTTAGCGTTGTTAGTTATTTATTTTTGGCCTGATGTCCGAAATTTTTCTTTATATCATTTTTGAGTAAATTTTATTAGCAACTGTTTTATTGTTTTTAATTTAAAAACAATAAAACGGCAAAACGAAATATTAAACCTTTAATTTTAAGCTTTAAGAAAAACCTATTTGAGTTTTTTGAAAATAAAAACGATTTTAGGTTTTTTGAGAATAAACCTCTTGTTTTATGCAAAGTTATATTAATTTCTAATAAAGTTTCCACAATTTATCTTTCGGAATTAACACAAAGAATTTTTACAAAAGATGAGATTAACTGTGAAACGTTAGATCAATTTTTAAAAATTTTTAAACCCAGAAGTAAAAAGCATTTTTCTGGTTTTTGTGAAAAATATTTTTCATCAGAATCTGAAAAATGCAGAACAGTTTTAATACAAATTTGGAATAAATTAGATTTTTCTACTAAAAATAAAACAAAATTTGAACTGATTTCCGAAAGCAAATTGTTTAAACGGGCCAGAAGTTTGGAAGACCGAGTTTCTAGTGTTTTATTATTGGAACAAGAAAAAAATCTGAATTTTTATGAAACAGAATTTACTGTTCTCTTAGATAACTATAATTCTTTTTTAAAAGAAGTTATACAAATTTGGCAATTTCGAAGATCCGTACTAACTTTAGTATTGAATTCGAAATTTTCAGCTTTTTTTCAAATAGACTTATTTGTTTTACTAATTTTTTTAGATTTCTATCTTGCTTCTTTGGTGGGCGAAACAAATGGAATTGTAGCCATGCTTTCTTTGTTAGATACCAAAATTATGTACTTAAAGATCTGGAATTTTCGAGATAAAGAAAAATAAATAAAAATGTTTCTAGGTTAAAAAAATCAAAAATTTCAGTACGACATGCTTTTCTATTTTTACGAGCTTAAAATATAACCCTGTGAAAACCCAATTTTTTGTTTGTCCCACCCTAAGGGACGTACATCGGCTCAAACAACCCGGATTGTTTGAGTCCAATTCTGAATTCTGTTGTTACCTGTTGTTATGAAATTATTACATAAAAAAAAAAAGAAATCTGCTTGGATGTTTCATTAATGCAGAATGGGGAAAACCACAAGAGACAATTTGTTTGCAGGTTTTGATATGTGAGAAAGGATCCCCAGAGACACGCTATCTGACTCTTCAAAACGAACATCAACGTTTCTTAGAAGCTATGGATTATAGTGGCTATAATGTATTTTTTATGGCTGTACAGCTTTTTACCAACAAAAAATGTTTAATCTTTGATTTCTTTTCGACCTTTGGTCCGAATTTAATACAACTACTTCCTCAACTCCCTTGTAGTTTTTCGTGGAAAAACTAGTTCTCAATTTGTTCTCAAATTGAGAAAAGAGAGGACCTTGAAAAAATACGTATTTTTTCAATTCAAGGAAAAGAACAAAAAAAAACAAATTAAAAAACAAGAGGTTTAAACCTCTTGTTTTTTAGTAACAAAGTAAATTTTTTAGATTAACCAAATTTACCACTTGTACTTGCAATTAAGAAAGCGGCATAAGTAAGGACATATCCGACAGAGAAATGAGTTAAACCAACAAGACGAGCCTGTACAATACTTAAAGCAACTGGTTTATCGCGCCAACGAACCAGATTTGCTAGTGGCGTACGTTCGTGTGCCCAAGCTAATGTTTCAATAAGTTCTTGCCAGTAACCACGCCAAGAAATTAAGAACATAAAACCTGTTGCATAAATTAAATGCCCAAAAAGGAACATCCAGGCCCAAACAGATAAACTGTTCATACCAAATGGATTATACCCGTTGATCAGTTGTGATGAATTTAACCAAAGATAGTCACGGAGCCAACCCATTAAGTATGTAGATGATTCATTAAATTGATTCACATTACCTTGCCAAATACCGAGATGTTTCCAATGAAAATAGAATGTTACCCATCCGATTGTGTTTAACATCCAGAATACCGCAAGATAAAAGGCATCCCAAGCAGAAATATCACAGGTACCCCCACGGCCAGGACCGTCACACGGGAAACTATATCCAAAATCTTTTTTATCTGGCATTAATTTAGATCCACGGGCATCGAGAGCACCCTTTACAAGAATTAATGTTGTTGTATGTAAACCTAAAGCAATTGCGTGGTGAACTAGAAAATCTCCGGGACCAATTGTAAGGAAGAGTGAATTTGTATCACTATTGATTCCTTGTAACCAACCAGGAAGCCAAAGAGCTTGGCCAGCTACACTTGGAGCGCTTGTTGCAGAAGAAAGTAAGAAATCAAACCCATAAACAGTTTTTCCATGAGCTGCTTGAATCCATTGAGCAAAAACCGGTTCAATAAGAATTTGTTTTTCTGGAGTTCCAAATGCTTGAACGACATCGTTATGTACGTAAAGACCTAATGTGTGGAATCCTAAAAATAAACTTACCCAGCTTAAGTGTGAAATAATAGCTTCTTTGTGATCTAAAATACGAGCAAGAACGTTTCCACGATTAGCTTCTGGATCATAATCACGTACAAAGAAAATTGCACCATGAGCGAAAGCACCACATAAAATAAAACCAGCAATATATTGATGATGTGTATATAAAGCTGCTTGTGTCGTAAAATCTTGTGCTAAGAAAGCATATGGTGGGAGTGAATACATATGTTGTGCCACTAAAGAAGAAATTGTACCAACACTCGCAAGAGCTAGACCTAGTTGGAAATGAAGTGAATTATTAACAGTATCATATAAGCCCTTGTGACCTGTACCTAAACTTCCTGATGGAGGAGTTTGCGCTTCAAGAATTTCGCGCATACTATGCCCAATTCCAAAAATAGTGCGGTACATGTGACCTGCTAAGATAAACACAACAGCAATAGCTAAATGGTGATGAGCCATATCTGTTAACCATAAACTTTGTGTTTGCGGATGAAACCCGCCCAAAAATGTTAAGATAGCAGTTCCAGAGCCCTCTCCTGTTCCAAACAAATGCGACACACTATCTGGATTTTCTGCATAAGCAGCCCAATTTCCTGTAAAAAATGGAGTTAAACCTGCTGGATGTGGTAATACAGTTAAAAAATTATCCCAACCAACATGTTGGCCACGAGATTCTGGAATAGCTACGTGTACTAAATGACCAGTCCATGCGAGAGAACTTACACCAAATAACCCAGCTAAGTGGTGATTTAAACGTGATTCTGCATTTTTAAACCAAGAAAGTGCTGGTTGAAAAGATGGTTGTAAATGTAACCAACCTGCAAAAAGGAAAACTGCTGCAAGCAGTAGTAAGAAAATTGAGCCAATGTATAATTCTTGGTTAGTACGCAGACCAATTGTATACCACCATTGATACACACCTGATGTAGAGATATTTACAGGACCAGAAGCGCCACCACGGGTAAATGCCTCAACTGCGGGTTGACCGAAGTGTGGATCCCAAATTGCATGAGCAATTGGGCGAATATGAAGTGGATCTTGCACCCATTGTTCAAAGTTGCCTTGCCAAGCAACATGGAATAGGTTTCCAGAAGTCCAAAGAAAAATAATAGCCAGTTGACCGAAATGAGAAGCAAATATCTTTTGATACAGTCTTTCTTCAGTCATGCCATCATGACTCTCAAAATCATGAGCTGTTGCAATTCCAAACCAAATTCGACGAGTGGTTGGATCCTGCGCAAGAGCTTGGCTAAATTTTGGAAATTTTGTAGCCATCAATAAACCTCCTGAAAGGTACTTTGTTTTTATTTTGTTAAAAGAAAGAGTTGTGTCCGGACCTTCTTATTTTTCAAAAATTTAAGAGATTAAATTTTGAAACGGAGCGCTCCATTTTCCAATCTTTCCCTTTGCCTTAATCCTTGAAAAAACCTTTTTTTCATGGTTCAAAGACAAGAAAAAAGGCACTAATACACGAAAAATCCTTTCTATTTCCTCAAAATTGTTCACAATTTTGAGGACCCAACTTTGTTTTTTTAACAAGGTTGAGAAATTTTTTGTCATGTTGCCTCGTTTTCCTCAAAATTGTGGACAATTTTGAGGACCAAACTTTTTTTTTCAACGATATGTGCGCGTGAGCCTTTTATTCCTCAAAATTGTGGACAATTTTGAGGACCAAACTTTGTTTTCTTACACCATGTAAAAATACAGGGTTACCCTACTGCTAAAATGCGGGCTAGGAAGAATGACCATGTAGTTGCAATACCGCCTAGTAAGTAATGTGCAACGCCAACAGCACGCCCTTGTGTAATACTTAAGGCACGCGGTTGAATAGCCGGCGCTACTTTGAGTTTATTATGAGCCCAAACAATTGACTCAATTAATTCTTGCCAATAGCCACGACCACTAAATAAGAACATTAAACTAAAAGCCCAAACAAAGTGAGCACCTAAGAAAATTAACCCGTAAGCTGATAAAGCAGAACCATAAGATTGAATAACTTGTGATGATTGAGCCCATAAGAAATCACGTAACCAACCATTGATAGTGTTTGCACTTTGAGCAAAGTTTCCACCAGTAATATGGGAGACACCATTTGCACTTACTGTACCCCAAACATCTGATTGCATTTTCCAGCTAAAATGGAAAATTACTACAGAGATTGAGTTGTACATCCAGAAAAGTCCTAAGAATACGTGATCCCAAGCAGAAACTTGACAAGTACCCCCACGACCAGGACCGTCACATGGGAATCTAAAACCTAAATTTGCTTTATCTGGGATTAAACGAGAACTACGAGCATATAAGACACCCTTTAAAAGAATTAGAACTGTTACGTGAATTGTAAAAGCATGAATATGATGTACCAGAAAATCTGCTGTTCCTAAAGAAATAGGCATCATAGCAACTTTTCCACCAACAGCAACAACATCTCCACCCCAACTTGGACTTGTGCTTGCTAATGCGTTCGGTGCTGTAAATCCTGGAGCTAAGAAATGAGTATTTTGAACCCATTGCGCAAATACAGGTTGTAATTGAATTGCTGTATCGGAGAACATATCTTGTGGACGACCTAAAGCACTCATTGTATCGTTATGAATGTATAATCCAAAGCTGTGGAAGCCTAAAAAGATACAAACCCAATTTAAATGAGAAATCATTGCGTCACGGTGACGAAGAACACGATCAAGCAGGTTATTATAGTTGTTTGTTGGATCATAATCACGAACCATAAAAATAGCCGCGTGTGCACCAGCCCCAACAATACAAAAACCACCAATCCACATGTGATGAGTGAAAAGTGAAAGCTGTGTTCCGTAATCTGTAGCTAAATACGGATATGGAGGCATTGCATACATATGGTGTGAAACAATGATTGACAGCGAACCAAAAAGGGCTAAGTTTATAGCTAATTGTGCATGCCAAGAAGTTGTTAAAATTTCATAAAGTCCTTTATGTCCTTCACCAGTAAAAGGGCCTTTATGAGCTTCAAGAATTTCTTTTAAACTTGAACCAATACCCCAGTTAGTACGATATTGATGTCCGGCAACTAAGAATAAAACTGCAATTGCTAGGTGATGGTGAGCAGTATCAGTTAACCATAATCCACCAGTTACTGGATTTAACCCTCCCTGAAAAGTAAGAAAATCACTATACTGTGCCCAATCAAGAGTAAAGAAAGGAGCTAATCCTTTTGCAAAACTTGGGTAAAGTTGAGCCATCAGTTCCGGATTAAGAGTAAATTCATGAGGAAGAGGGATTTCTTTTGGATCAACACCAGCATCAAGAAGTTTATTAATAGGTAATGAAACGTGAATTTGATGTCCAGCCCAAGCTAAACTGCCAAGACCTAAAAGACCAGCTAAATGGTGATTCAACATAGATTCAACATTTTGGAACCATTCTAATTTTGGTGCTGCTTTGTGATAATGGAACCAGCCAGCAAAAAACATCGCAGCTGCCATAACTAAGCCACCAATTGCTGTAGTATAAAGCTGTAACTCGCTTGTAATTCCAGATGCACGCCAAAGTTGGAAGAATCCTGATGTAATTTGAAGACCTTGGAACCCACCACCAACATCTGCGTTTAAAATTTCTTGACCTACAATTGGCCAAACGACTTGAGCACTTGGTTTAATGTGTGTAGGGTCTGTTAACCAAGCCTCATAGTTTGAAAAACGTGCGCCATGGAAATACATTCCACTTAACCAAATAAAGATAATACCAAGCTGGCCGAAATGTGCACTAAAAACTTTTCTTGAAATTTCTTCAAGATCACTTGTTTGCGTATCAAAATCGTGTGCGTCAGCATGTAAATTCCAAATCCACGTAGTTGTAGTTGGACCTTTTGAAAGAGTTCGTGAAAAATGACCAGGTTTCGCCCATTTTTCAAAATTTGTAGCAACCGGATTTCGATCAACCACAATTTTGACTTTTTCGCTTCACGCTCTGGAGGACTGATTGTCATGGCGAAAAATTCTCCTTATTTGAATTATTGAAATCATATAGATTTTCTCGTTTCCTTGAAAAATCTCATTTTTCATGGTTTTTCCAAAAATGAACATTTGATGTCTTGAAAAATAGTATTTTTCATGGTCTTTTTTCTTGAAAAAAAACATTTTTTTCATGGTTCAAAGAACCTTTTTTTTTTTTGGGTTCTTTTTCTTTCTCTTTTGAAAAAAACTTTGTTTTTTTTCAAAGTTCCTACAAAGAAAAAAAGAGACCAAACCCAAAATTAAGAAAAAGAAAAAAATAGAAAACTGAGTAAAAACAATGTGAAGTTCTTTTTTAATTGAAAAAAGACAATCACTGATTGGATTAAAAAAAACTAACATGAGATTTTACTTTTTAGAATTCCATAAAAAAGGGGCGCATAAAGGGTTATTTACTATTTGAATACTCAACCGCAATTACTAGTGCTCTTAATTCCTAATTTTTTAAAAATTGGTGAAAATGTTTAGAAAAAACTCCAGCTTTTTTAATTAGGTCTAGTTAGGCACCTACAGCCTCTTTTGCGGCAAACAAAACTTCCAATGTAATTTGATTTACATTCTGTTCTCTGGCAAATTTTTCTGTATTACGTTTAATTTTACCACGTACAAAACCTGGAATTCTTTGTAATTCTGTTAAAGCTTCTGTTGTCCAAATTAAATCTGAATCAGTAGATAAAGATTTTGTAATAACTTCTTTCGTATCATGACCTCCAAAAATTTCAAGTAAATGATCTTCCATTCCTAAAGTGAAAGAATTATAAACCAAATCAGAAATTTGATTTGTTCCTTCATAACCTAAAAAGGGCGAAAACCTAAAGGAAAATTCTGAATGTGGACGGGAGCTGAAATAACTCCACAGGGAATATCTAATCGTTTTCCAATATGTCGTTCCATTTGTGTCCCAAAAATGGCGGCTGGTTCTATTCGAGCAATCATATCGGCGACTTGCGTATGATCATCAGTAATTAAAACTTCATCACAAAAACCATCGACTTGTTCTCGAAACCAATCCGCATCATGTTTACAATATGTTCCACTACATGAAACACGGATTCCCATTTCTCTTGCCAAAATTTTCGTCATACTCGCTGCATGTGTAGCATCACCAAAAACAACCGTTTTTTTTTCCTGTAAGGTTCTGACAATCAATGGATCGAGAAAACCAAGCTGCCTGGGAAATGAATCGAGTTTGTCGATCAATATACAATTCAAAATCAAAACAGTAAGAACAATCATAAGTTTTTATAAGCTGAACAATTTCTCGAATACAATTTTCTGTATCAAGTAATCCCATGGGTGTAATCGCGACATAAGGCATATCAAATTTATTTTTTAAATAAGTCGCCGCCATTAACCCAACTTCTCGATAAGGAACGAGATTAAACCAAGCATTTGGTAATTTTTTAATATTTGTAACTAACCCACCTTCTGGAAGAATTTCGTTAATTTGAATACCCAAATCAGTTAAAAGTCTCTTTAATTCTCGAGAATCGTGTTGATTATGAAATCCCAGGGTAAAGATTCCAAGAATATTCGCAGAAGGTTTTTCTGTTTTTTTAATTACTAGTTCATTTTTCTTTTCAGCTTTTTCTATATAAAAACGAATAATTTGTTCAAATGTACGATCTGCTGCTTGAAATTCATTTACTCGATAATGATTTACATCTGCCAAAATAACGTCTGATTTTGAGTCTAAACCGGCTCGATTTACAAAATTTTGCAAATCTTCTTGTAAAATACTAGATGTACAGGTAGGTGTTAAGACAATTAAATCCGGATTTTCTTCTCTATCTTTTCTTGTAATGTTTTCGACAACTTTTTCTTGGGACCCTCTTGCTAATACATGCCGATCAACAATACTTGCTGTGACTGGGGTAAAATCACGTTCACGCTCTAACATAGAACGCATAACGTTGAAGTAATCATCCCCCAAGGGCGCGTGCATAATAGCGTGAACATTTTTAAAAGAACTAGTAACACGTAAAGTTCCTATATGCGCAGGCCCTGCATACATCCAATAAGCTAATTTCATAGTGTTCTCTCTTTTATTTTTATTAAAATTCTTTTCACCGTTTTCTTGTGTCTTAAACGACCAAAAACAGACTACAGCTTTGTTTCTTTTTTTTTCTTTTGTCTACAAAGAAAAAAAGAGATCAAACCTTGTTTATGCAAAAGAAAAACTGGAGTTAATTAAGATTTGAAGAAACATCAATTTTTGTAGGGTATAAAATTTTTTACGTTTTGAACTTATTCTAAACAAAAAAAAAATTTGTTTTTTTTTAATTCTAAGAAAAAACAAATTTTTTATAATATAAAACTTTTGAGAATTCAAAAATTGGAAAAACAACCGTTTTATAAAATTTAGAGGTCTTTTCGAAATTAAATGTTGATAGGGGTATACTTTCAGGCCAAGAATTACAACTTCTACAACGGGTTGAAAGTAAATTGGGGGCGAGTCCGACACACTATATTTACTTCGACCTACAACCGGATCTGGCATTTTAAAGAATTCAGAAAAGACAAAGGCCGGCTGAAAAAGAAATTACACTGGATTACTTACAAAAAATAGATCATTATTATGAAATTATGAAAAATTTCCTTCTCAGGTAAAAGAGGCGTTTGCATTTGAAAACTTTTTCAAATGCAAATGCGGAGTGAACCTCGTGTTAATCTGGTTCAAACCTCGATCCTTGATTTTCTATCGGCTTAGAATTTCAGGTGGTTGAAGAGGTTTGAACTCTTATCGAATTTAGAACGGATATGAGTTATGAAAACTAATTCAACAATTGTAAAATTGGATGAAATGTTTTTTCACGTTCTGTCGAACCAAAAATGAAACCTTTTGGAAGCAACGCAGATAAATGAAATTTATCTGCGTTCTTTGAAGCTTTCAGTCCCTTTTTTGACATTAAAAAAGGCAATAAAATTGCGAACAATTTTCAGGACCAACTAGAATTTCTGAAGGAAAATTAAGAGAATCACTAAACTATAAAAAACTATTTAAAAAACTAGTCAAAATGATCTTTTGTTAGCATAATAGAACTAAGAAGAAACACGTTAAAAATGGTATAAAAAATACCAAATAGCAAAAGTAGGTTAAAAACTCAGAAATCTAATTTAGATTCTAAGTTGATTGGCTGAACCAAAGCAAAAAGTAATTTTTAGAAAGATATTTTTTATTCTATTAAAAAACGTCAATCCTTTTTAAGTTTTTAAAATTGACTCCTTTGCCTTGTCCTTAAAATTGGCAACAATTTTAAGGAAGGTAGTGTCTTTTTTGTTTCCAAAAAGACAAACAAAGGAACCAATTTTAGGAAAAGAACTTTTTCCGATTAGTAAAAAGGATGCTAATAATTTTTTGTTTTTGGAACTCGGTTAGAGTTTTTTTACAAAAATACTCCCTCAACTCGCGTTGAGAGAACCTCTTGCAAAGATTTAGCTGGTATCTAAAATTAAAAAAATTTTAGACTTTTACATTTTTGTATTGATTTTTTTATTAAGTAAAAAGTCTTTGTCTTTTTTGTAAATAAAAAAGACACCAAAGAGTGAAAAAATTTTTGTCAAATAACTCACCCTAAAGTTTTGTGAATTGATAAAATAGTTTGGAGGATTCCCGTGTTATTATTAGCAAAATTACCGGAAGCCTACGCTCCGTTTGATCCGATTGTAGATGTTTTACCGGTTATCCCTGTCCTTTTCTTGTTATTAGCTCTTGTTTGGCAAGCATCAGTAAGTTTCCGTTAAATTTCTTAACCTCCAGGTTCCTTGCAAAATCCTATTTTTCACACAGTAGTGATTCCAAAATTTCTTAAAATTTTGGAACCACTACTGTTATAAGACTTTTTGCTTTGTTTTGATTTTTTTTTTTTTATATGTCAGAATATTGCTTACATTGAAAAAACACTTTTTCTCATGGTTTTTCCAAAAATGTTCATTTTTGGAACAGAACGCAGAAAAAAATGAATGTTTTTTCAAATTCTACAGAACCTTTTCTGGTATTAAAAAAGGTAAAAAGTCAATACAAAATAATTTGGTGAACTGTGTTCCTTGAAAAATCCCATTTTTCATGGTTCAAAGAACGTAGAAAAATGAAATTTTTCAAGTTCCGCAGAACCTTTTATTACAAAAAAAAAGGACACAGTAGGTTCCAAAAATCTCTATTTTTGGAAACGGAACAGATACAACGATACAAAAATTCTAACTTTTTTGTATAGGAAACATTCACTAAATAAATTTCTCTTCTCCTTCTTTTTTAGCCTTTGTTTCTATTTTACAGCAAAAAGAAGTGAAAAAGAAAAGACATAAAAAAGACCATGAATCTAGAAATTGTTTTACAATTAACTGCTTTACTCTTTATTATTTCGGCTGGGCCACTTGTGATTGTGTTACTCTCCAGTCGTGGCGGAAACCTGTAACTTCAGCAAATAAGTTTCTAAAATTCAGACCATTTGGTGTCTTAGTCCTTAAAATTAGTAACAATTTTAAGAAAAGAAATAAAAAAGACAAACAAATGTAAAGTTGATTTTTAGAAAACGACGAGTGACAAATTTGCTAACAAAATTTCATTACTCACCAAATTTGTCAAATAATATCAAGATTAAATCTTTTTTGAGATCTCGATTCTCAAAACAAAATGGTTTTATTTTGATAAGGTCACTAACGCTTTAAGATTTTTATGCCTATCGCTGATTATCAAGTATTTATTGCATTATTTTTAGCTTTAGCTACTGGTATTTTTGCTGTACGTCTCGGAGTAGCGCTTTATAAATAAATTCGTATATAATTCCTTTTTGAGCGGAGTAAAAGAAAAAACCACTAAACTAAAATAACAGGGACTAATCTCCCTGTTATTTAAAATAAAATAAAATGAAATTAAAAAAATCAAGTTAAGTAGTTAAACCGAAAAAACTTGAATGTTTTTAATTTCCCGACCTGGTTCTTCTAAAACTTCAACCTTGTTCGTCAAAGTTGTCATTTTTTTATTAAGGAAACTGAAATTTTACTTCAACCCAACCTAAACCGCGATTCCTCGGGCTATTATACAAATGAACTAAAAAAAGAATAAAAAATAAATTCAAGGTATTGACTTTTTCGAGACGCTTATTATTACAATACAGGTAGGATTTTTAAAATGGGGTGTCGCCAAGTGGTAAGGCTGCGGGTTTTGGTCCCGCCATTCGGAGGTTCGAATCCTTCCACCCCAGAAAGCCTTTTATGTTTTGTACTGTTTTTGATGTACTAATTAAAAATTTTTTCAATCGAAGTTTTTTATTAAAATTGCAGACTCATCAAAAATAATAAAAATAAGAATAAAAAAATTAAAAACCAAGTAATCTTCGTTAAAAACGATTTTGCTTCACTATATGTCCCAATAAGTCCATTATCTAGAATTTTTCGTAGCACGAGATTTTCAGTTGGGGTCTGTGGAAGAATTAAAACAATCAGGCTTAGAGCAATTAGAAGTTCAATAAAATGTATCATAATGCACCTTCATTTTTAGTTGTGTTCAGTTTAATTCTTATAAAAAAAATAAGCAACTTATTGAAAAATAATTTTTCTCTTTTATTGGTTTTTATATCTATTGAACCAATAGCTTATCTTTTCTAAAAAATTTGGTAAAATTTAGTGTAGACGTTTACCTTAAACAAAGTTTTTTAACTGATGCAGAACCTTATGCCGGGATAGCTCAGTTGGTAGAGCAGAGGACTGAAAATCCTCGTGTCACCAGTTCAAGTCTGGTTCCTGGCAATTCACTGAAATACTGTAATAAAGGAGAGTTGCAAAACTTTTGTCCCCTCAACACCTTATCAAAGTTATTTTTGGAACTTTCTTATGAAAATCCCTAACGATTTAAGTAATTTATTTTTTTTTAAAGCGGTCTAATTTTAAGTTAAGATAGTTGGGCTTCTTTTCTGATATTCTAACATGAATCCCAACAATGGCGATAAACTGATCAAAAGTTTTTGGTGAAAATACCTTGAAAAAAAGTATTTTTTTCCTGGTATTTCCCAAAATTTCTCAAAATTTTGGGAACTGAACGCAGAAAAAAAAGAGATCTTTTTTCAAGTTGGTTCGAAAAATCTTTATTTTCGTAAAAATTAACTTTCGCTTGTTTTTTTTATTAAACAAATTTGGCAAAAATATTCCCAAAAAGACAAAGGACTTGAAACCCTCAACTTCCTTGCAGTTTTTCGTGGAAAAACTGCACGAGATAACCTTCTAGACTTCTAAAAAGACTCCGTATATATTAAATACAATTGATATAAAAAGTATTTCAACGCTGTAAATAGCTTTAAATTATGAAAAAATTTCTGAATGGCCTGAATTCATTAATGAATTCAAATGGTTTACTTGAAAAAAAGTCTATTGGCTTCAAAACCTAATTCGGCGGTATATAGTGTTTCTGGAGGCCAGGATTCCATCTTAAGTGTTATCATTTTGCTTCATTTTTTTCTTCTTCAATTTTTCAAAGAAATTTTGATAACTTAGGGTGTGATACGTTACCAAAATTTATCAATTATTGGAATAGATTTGTTGGGTACAAAAACTCACCCTTTTTAGTAAAGGATCATATTTCACATCTTGGTCCTCCAAATTGTGCACAATTTGGAGGAAAGGAATCAGAAAAAGGCAACGCAACTAAAAAAAAAAAGGAAGAAAAATCGGCCCAAACAACAACGAAATTTCAATAGAGATTGTTTATTGTCAACATTTTTGGCAATCTAAAAACTTTTTTTGTTCTGAACTTCTTTTTGAATTAAGTTGGTTAGGTGAACTATCATATACTTTAATTTTATCTCAAACAAGCGTACAGAGTGAAAATAAGGCCCGAGTTTGGCGCAAAAAAATTTAACTCGTTTTTTACAACTGCAAAAAATCTTTAGTGTTGGATTAGGTCATACAAAAACTGACTTTATTGAAAAAAGTATCAATAATCTCCTTCGTGGGACAAGCCCAAAATCTTTTTCTAAATCAGTAGATTTAAACTTTAAATATTCAACAAATTTATTTTTTACTAGTTTACTTTTTAAACCCCAGATTGGATTTTTAAACGAGACTCTACTTGCAAGAAACTTAGCACAAGATTTTTTGTTTTGTACTCACGCTCCCAAAAATTCTCAATTTTTGGGAAGCCTTATTTTTTTTAAACATAGTTGGAGTACCTTGGATTTTTTTGAAACCAAAAACCAACAACCTGCTCGCACTATTTCTAAAAATTTCACAGAATTGGTGCCTTATCCTCCAAATTGTGCACAATTTGGAGGAAATAAATCAAAAAAGGAAAAACAAGGAAACAACATTAGAAAAACCTTTCGAAAATTAAGACCTTCTCTTACAGAGTTAGTATCAAAAAACGAAACTTTTGAGTTACAACGTAAAAAAACTTTTGAAAAAAAAAATGAAATGGTATGTTTATCGTTTTTTTTCAATAAACCTTTAGGTGCCTTTTGTTCTAAAAGAAAAAAAAAAGGCACCAAGTTCCGAAAATTTTTTAAAAACAAGAAAATTAATAAAACATTTCTATTCTAAAACAAACAAGTTAAAGTCCTATATTTCTCTTAATTGTTGTTGTTTTTCCCTAAAGATAACAAAAAAATTAATTTTATTAAGGTTTGCAAAAACTGAAAAATGTCGTACGAGAGATTTCATTTCATTTTTAGGTTCCAGAAAAAAAAATTCAAACAATTTTGTGGTGGTTGAAGTTTTTCTTTGTCATTCTGTCTCACTCGAAAAATTCTACAAAAACCACAAACATGGCAAACATCCACTAACTCGTTAACTCGGTTACAAGTTTCGAAAATTGTTAAATTTTATGATTTACCAGTAATGCATGATATGACCAATTTTTCAACTGACTTTTCTCGAAATAAGATTCGACATGTCTTTCTTCCCTTTACTCGTTTAATTTTTGCCACTCAATTTGAAAATGTATATTCGAGCTTTATTTATTTAGTTAGTCGAGAACACGAACAAATTCAAATTAAACTTTTTGAATTCAAAAAGATTTTCAAGTTTTTTAGGGTCAATCCGAGAATAGGCCTTTTAATATCTCAAGAATGTGAATTTTCAGAATTTTTAAAACAATCACTAATTCAAATCTCAATTTCTGAATATAAAGAAATAGAAATTTCATCTCGGGATTTAAAAAGGGTAGTCAAGTTTTTGGTACACATTTAGTCACTTTATTGGGTTACCCGGGACTCGAACCCGGAACTAATCGGTTAAAAGCCGAGTACTCTACCATTGAGTTAGCAACCCTAGTAAATCTCAAACAAACGTCTTATTTAGTAAAAATAATATTTAATACACATATAGTATAGCAAATTAATAAAAAATGCTCAATATTACATACTGCAAAAATGCTTTTTTATTCTATTTTTGATCTAATAAAAAAATGTATTTGCTGCTTTTTTGATTTGAAAAAAAGCAAAAAGCTGGTTTTTCCTCAAAATTGTCGACAATTTTGAGGAAAGCCTTTTTTGACCTAAAAAAGGATCTGTTCCGTTGCCTTTTTTGAGGAAAGTCCTCAAAAAAGGCACTAAATGTTCATTCCTGGAAAAACCATGAAAAATAATATCTTTCATGGCACCAAATCGTCATTTTTGGTAAAAATGGACCATGGTGATTTAGTTTTCTTTTTATTCCCAAAAGCCTTTTTTGGGAATAAAAAGAAAACTAAATCAGCCTCCTGTTGGGAATTTTTTTGTACAAATAAAAAGCCAGGTTCGCCCTAAAAATTTCTAAAGCAAATTTTAAGAGCTTTTTAACGTAGCGAAAAAGTTAAACAACAAATGAATTAAGAATGCCTACTAAAAAAACAAGTAGGAACCAAATCCCGATCCCTGAGAAAACTGTTCCTTTATTTTCAGACCAACCTTCTGGTGTTGCTAAAACTACAGGTACTCCAACAACTAAAAGAAACGATACAACAATAAACGCAAATAAAGCTAATTGAAAGATTAAAAGCATAGCTTTGATTTCCTTAAAATGGTCTATTTTTATTAAGACGTCTTTAGGTCTTTTTTAAAAAATTTATAAAAAATCCAGGAATAATAAATCTTCCTAGAGCTTTTAAATTGTTTCTTGAAAAAATTTTCAAGTTAATTTTAAAAATTTTGAGAAATTGGATGTCTTTTTTTATTTCAAAAAAAACAACGAAAACAACATTTTTATTTAAATTACTTTCGTCCTATTACAAAACAAATAACATCAACATAAAAACGAGAAAATCTGGCTCTTAAAAAAGACTAAAAGACTTTGTATATACTTTCTAGTATACAGTATGTAGCCATCAAACGTGCATCTTTTTCAATTTGTTCCAGGCCTAAGTCAGAATGTTAGTTTATTATTTAAAAACACTGACCCAAAAGGCTCTGCAGAACTTGAATAATTTCGGTTTTCTGCCTGCTTTGAGCCATGAAAACTGAAATTATTCAAAGCATAAAAGCTTCTTTTCTTTTTGTTTTATTCCAGTTAAAATAGATGTAAGCGGATATTGCATAGTGGTAGTGCCCTTGCCTTCCAAGCAAGAGGTGCGGGTTCGATTCCCGCTATCCGCTCAGGAAAGAAGTATTGGAAAAAGTTGTTTTAATCTTCCAGTAAATGGCGGATGTAGCCAAGTGGTTAAGGCAGTGGATTGTGACTCCACCACTCGCGGGTTCAACTCCCGTCATTCGCCCGTTTTTGAATCCTAATTTTTTAATTTTTGTTTTCGTTTCCTTTAAAAAAGAAGCTTTTTCAAGCTGGTTCCAAAAATTTTAATAAATTTTTGAAAAATAACCAAAAACCTCAACTTCTGTTAAAGGACCTTGAGGAAGTTTGGAAAACGCCGTTATGGTGAAATTGGTAAACACAGAGCTTTCAAAAAGCTCCGACCTTAAGTCTTATCGGTTCGATTCCGATTAACGGCAATAATTTGTTTAGCTAGTTTAAAGTAAAAATTTTGAAAAATCACTGATCGGATTCAAACCGATACAGTGTAATAAGAACTGTTCTTCTAGATTATACAATATGGTTATAAATTGTTTGACTTTCTTTTTTTTTATATTAGGTGAGAACAATAATTATTCTTCTGATAGCCATTTTTTTCCTTCGATGCGTTTTTTTTAACAAATAGAATTAATATCATGTTTTGTTTACAAAAAAACGCACCAAAGCAGTCAAATAGTTTTTGGATTAGTGTAATCCAACAATTTTTTGAAATTATAACGATGAACCTAAACCTACATATGAACCATAGAAAAAGATGCCGACTAAAGCAATAACAGCTGTTCCGGCAACAGTTCCAACAAGCCATAATGGGATACGACCAGTTGTACCAGTATTAGACATAGTGAAATCTCCTGATGTTTTTGAAATGGATGTTCTAAGGACAACAAAAATTTAGCTTTTACCAAAAGGTCCTCTCAACGGTCGGTGAAGGTAAGTCAGTAGTCGACGGCCTTTTAAAACGTTTTTTGAGGAAAGTTTAAAGATGACCTTAAAAAAATTAATTTTTCAAGTTGGTTTTTTTGCCTTGGTCCTCAAAATTGTTTGCAATTTTGAGGAAAAACATTAAAAAAGGGACCAAATTTCCTCACGATTTTTGGTTCGGCAGAACTTGAAAAAACATTTTTTTCTTCATTTTTCGAATCATGAAAAAAATGTTTTTTCAAGGAAAATAACCTTTGTTGTCTGACCCAAAATGAGTGATAATTCAGGTACAGTCTTTCTTAAGTTACACTCTTAAAACCATTCTTTATGAATTAGTTAAAAATATAACTTGAGAATAAAACAGCTAACACGAAAATTAATAAGAGCCCCCAGTATAAACTGGTACGATTTAATTCTACACTTTGTTTATTGGGATTTGGTTTTGCCATAATAATTTCACCTTACTTCTAACGTTGAATGAATTGCATGGCTGTAATAGCGCCTAAAAAGAACACTGTAGGTACAGCTAATGCATGCACAGCAAGCCAACGCACAGTAAAAATTGGATAAGTATACGATTTTCTTGCAGTCATGGTTTTTTCTTTTATTTTTTAAAGAAAAATCGAAGAGGAAGTCCACTGACTCTCACGAACAATACTTTTTTTTGTTCCAAAAAAAAATAATGGTTGCAGTAAAGAAAAGTTGGACGATGTTGACTCTTTCGTTTTTAAGTTGATATGCAGATCAAAACAACTTTTTGATCTCATTTCCGTTTCTTTTTTTCTTTGTCTTGGTCCTCAAAATTGAGAACAATTGTGAGGAAAACAAATAACAAAGACAATAAAATAATTTTTTTTTGAAACAAGAAACGGAAAAAAGGTTCTGCAGAACTTGAAAAAACATCTCTTTTTTCTGCGTTCTTGGAACCATGAAAAAAAGGATGTTTTTTCGAGGTTAATTGACTTCAGATAATTTTTTAACTTGCTCTAAAGCATTAAAGCGATCCGTAATAAGCGGAGTTTCTTGACGATCTTCAGTAAAATATTCGTTTGGTCTTGGACTTCCGAAAACATCATAAGCAAGACCAGTACTTACAAATAACCAACCGGCAATAAATAAAGATGGAATTGTAATACTGTGAATAACCCAGTAACGAATACTTGTTAAAATATCAGAAAAAGGGCGTTCTCCTGTAGCACCAGACATGCTTAACACTCCTTACTAAATTTAAGTTTATTTTTTACGAAATCTTCTTTATCTCATTTCAAAATGAAAACCTTTTTCAAGCTTTATGGTTCTTTTTTTCACAAAAACTTGTTAAAAATTTTTTGTGAACGCTTCTCTCCTTTTTAATAATTTTTTTTTAATTCTTGAAAAGAAAGAGACGAGCCTTTTTTCTTGTTCTTGTAAGCTTTTTTTCAATGTAGACAAAACAAGGTTCTTTTTCAAAAATTTCGAGAAATTTTTGGAACCAACTTGAAAAATTAATTTTTCAAGGAAAAGAATTTACTAGAGGTGCCTTTCTTTGACGTATCAAGAAATGGCAGTAGATTTGCTTTTTTGAGAAAAAGAGTTTTTAAGAAGCTTTTCTTGTGTTTCTTTTTTTTAGTATAACCAGTTCCTCCGACTCCATCAAGACTTCTAAGTTGTTTTTGCTTGTAGAGTTGCAAAATCAATCCATTTTGGAAGTGGTTTTGTTGATTTTTCACCCCATGACAATTCAACAAAATTTACCTTTTGGTTTGGCTCCCTAACAAGTTCTGTTGGTATTGTAGAAACTAAATCAGGCTGTTTTGTTAACTCAAATTCGTTGACTAGATTTTCAATATCTGATTTGCGTAAAATTTCCTTATAAATTAAGTCAATTACCATTTTATCAAGTAATTCTCTGTTTTTATTAAGAACTCTCAATGCTTTATTAACACTTTCTAAAAGAAGGGAGTGGATTAAATAATCACGAGGAAGTTTTGATATATCATTCCAAGGAACATAGGTGGCTGAGGCTGTTAATCTTTGGTTCATCTGTTCAGTTTTAATTTGATCAGTACTCGGATTTTGCTCTTCCTCAACGGGAGTTGAGAGACCCTCCTTACTACGTAAACTATTTTTTACTCCAGTGCTAGGTTTGGCAGTAGTTTCTCCTTGTTCTTTAAGAGATGCTAAATCCGGTCTTGCGAGTTGTTGGTCCGGTTTTTGAGGGCTTTTCTGCCTAGAAACAGAGATCGAGTCTACGGAATCTTGCGTTGAGCTGTTATCAACGGTTTCCAAAATGTCAGACGTTTTGGAAGAAGCTGCTACTTGTTGAGTGGTATTTTTTCCTTGCTGCTGTAAAGTAGAAAAAGCTTTCTTGACGTCTTTTAAACTAGTTGAACCATGGTAAAACTCATCGGGTGGGAACCATTCAGGGTTTCTTTGAGTTCGTTCAGGATTATATAAAAATAATCGAGAACCGTTTCCCGCGTTTTTGATTCTAAATTCCAATTCATCAGAAATTTCTTGGTTCCACCAAGGGACAGAATAGTGAATTTGCTCCTGCACGTCAAACCCTTCTTCGTCTTTTTTTTTTTTTTTAAGGCACTACTTTCAGCTTCGACAGCTTCCCACATGGGTGGAAGCTGCATTTTATCAACTAGTTGATTATAAAACTCTAATTTTTCTGGGTAATTACGGAATTCTCGAAAATTTAAATTTTTGATAAAACTATTGTTTCTTGAATTAAACTTTTTTAGAATACAAATGAGAAGAATCAATTAAAAAATAGATTAGTTTTTGTCCAAAAACAAGATCTTCTAAACCAAGAGTCGATAATTGTGAGGTGGTATTTGGTGAAAATTTTTGCAAAAATAAAAATTCAGCAGCTTTCCCAGCATAACAACCTACTATTCGATCTGTGATCTCAGAAACTCGTGAAATTTCAAACAACGACCTTTCTAAATTTGTTGTGATTTGAACAGATCTAATTGTTGGGCGACGTGGCCACAACGATGCAACAAAACTTTTTGGATGATTTTTCAAAACATAACTAAGAATGATTTTTCCGACCTGATAATAAGCTAACCGAAGGATCGATTTTTTAGCAGATATGGAAATGTTATTTTCATTTTTATCTCGTTTTGATAAAACTAAATATTTGTCGCTCTCAGAAGTTGTAAGGCGATCGATTCCATGATCTATAGTTTCAATGGTATGGCTGGTTTGATTTAAGATTGCTTTAATAGTCGATTCATTCATTAATGTAGCTAAATCGGCAGCAGTAAATCCAACTGTTCTTTCGCCCAGGTAATCCCATCGAATACTTTTTTCATAACCTAAATTTTTACCGTAAAACTGTAAAATCTCTACTCGTTTTTGCTGATGGGGAGACCAACCTCAACAATTTTATCAAATCGACCAGGTCGAAGAAGTGCTGGATCTAAAACTTCCGGCCTATTGGTAGCGCCGAAGACAACAACCCCATCACGACCTTGGATTCCATCCAATTCAACTAAAAGCTGAGATAAAAGACTTAGTTGTTTTTCTTGTTGTTCGGAAGTCATCTGAACCGATTTTTGTTGAGTCAGGTGATCAGATTTAGTTGCAAATTTTGGGCCAATTTCTTTTTTAAACTAATTGAGTTTGGATCACTCAAAGATTTAATTGCGTTTAGATGATTTTTTGATTCGAAAATTAAAGATTCTAAAAAAGATTCAAACCCTTGATCTGTTGCCATGGGATTTTGCACAATTTGGCTTCGTCGTCCTGATAGAGTATCTATTTCATCAATAAAAACAATACACGGAGCGAGTTTTCGTGCCTGTTCAAAAACCATTTGTAATTTAATTCCAGCAGGTTCTCGGGGTTGAATTAATGAACTTCCTGAGAGAACAATAACTGGAACTTGAGCTTCTCCTGCCAAGGCTTGAACTAAAAGTGTTTTGCCGGTACCTGCAGGCCCAGTAAGTAAAACGCCATGCGGTAATGTTTGACTTCTACTAAAGTCACGCCCAGAATTGCGAAGAAATAAGACTACTTCGTACATTTCTAGAAGCAGTTTTTGAATTCCAACGATATCAGTAAATGTTTTTCGGCTTTGTAAAACAACTCGGAATCCTTTATTTCGTTGTCCAGTAAGAAGTTCAATTTGTTTTTTTAAAGAATCATCTAAGAATCCTAATGCAGCAACTAAATCCAATAAATAGCCTAAAAGTTCACGTCCGTAATTATCTGCTAGTTCTTTCAATACTCGAAAACTTAGCAAAGCAAAACTTAATTGGCTTACTACTAACCATGAGTGCCAAGTTAAGGGTTCCCAGAGTTGAACAAAATCTGTAGATTGTTTAGTAACTGCAAATACAGAGGACAGCTTTTTATAACACCCATAGACCAATTTATGTGTAAAATTTTTTTGGTTTAAAGGGATTGGAGAAACATTTAAATCCGGATTTCCCTTTACACCAAAATCGAAAAACGATGTATAGCCATAGCTATCAAAGGTTGTTTCGGTTGATTGTTTTTCTAATGGTTGCTTTAATTGAACTAATGGTAAAAAGTGTTCTTCTTCGCTCAAAGATTGCGTTTGATTTTTAGATAAACTAATTGTAATTCCTCGAATATTTTCCTCAGTAAAAATCTTATCAGATGTGCTTTGCTCCACCGGGACGTGTAGTGAAGATTGGAATGGTACAAAAAAGCTTTGTAAAAAATCAGATTCATAAACCCACTCATAATCGCTCCAAACTCTTTGCGGACTTTTACTTAATTTTAACCTTAAAAAGGTTTGAGTTGTAAAATCCGAAGCATTAACAATTTTATCGTTTAAAACAAATTTTGGAGAAGAGTAATTACCAAAAAAATTTTCATTAAATTGCACTAATGGGTTAGATGGAGAGAGGTAAGAAAAAAACCATGATCTTAAATCCTCATGAGATTGATTTTTCCAATCAAAACTTTTTCGGAATCTAAAATTAAAGCCGGACCGGTATAAATGATTTGATTGTTTTTATCCGTTGTAAAAACAACTTGTTTTGTTTCTACTAAAATTTTGGGTAATCTGGTCAATTTAAAGCGATATTTTTCAGTTATAGAAGGGAAACCCGGGGTTTCTAATTTAAAGCTGTCTGGTTGTGAAAGTCTTTGTTGACAAACATTGTCAAAAAGGCTTAATTGTCTTTGAGTAGGGTTTTCTAATTGCTTATTAGAAAATATAAAATTGAATGAAAAAGGAGATAGTAATTTTTTACGCAGAAAATAGTGAACACTGCTTTTATTCATATCTGGATATCGAAAACCTGACATAGTTCGTGAACCAAGGTAATCCGCCGAAATTTGGTTTTTTTGCAAATCCTCTAAAAGTTTATCACCCAGAGTATTAGGGCCTTTATATGTTTCACCAGGCTCTCTCAAAGTTTTCTCACCGGGAGGTGAGGGAAGTTGAGGAACTTGTTGCAAAGATGAAAGATTTATTTGAAACGCACTCTGTTCAATAATTTGGGAAGCACAGGGAGAAAGGAATGCTTTAAATGATTTTGACTCAAGAGAACCCGGATTCGGGATATAAGATAAATTATTTTCAAGAAACAAATCTTCTACTTGCTTTCTAAACAAGTTCGCTTGATTGTAAAAGGAATCTTGATTTTTATAAAATGTATTTTTACGAATTAAGTTTTTTGATAAGTTTTTAAAGATTTTTCTCCACCCGACCATTGGATATAGTGTGGATGATTTTTTACTTTGTTTTACTAAGTGTAAATTACTTTGAAAATTGTCGGAACTAGAGAAAAATTTTAACCCCGATAGGTTTTTTTTAGTATCAAATGAAGTTGTTTTAAAGTTTGTTTGTTCCGTAACTCGACCTATAGTTTCACTCAACGAGGGTTGAGGGGAAAATTTGAGAGATTCTCCTAAGGTTATGCTATGATTTAGTGCATTTAGATAAGAAGGTAATTCGTCTAGATTGTGAACACCCTCGGAAACTACAAAATTTCTCGACGGCATAATCTCTATAGAATGTTTTTCTGTTTTTGTTGGGTGTTCTGACTCAGAAATTGTGGGCACCTGCGCCAGGAAGAGGGGCTGGCCGCATAACAAAGTAGAATCATAAAAAAAAAAGAACTCAGTATCTTCTAATTGTTCTTTTTTTAATTGATCTTTTAGTGTGTTCGTAAAAAATGATTTTTCGACAGAATTAAATTGATTTACATAATCAATTGTTTCAAATTTTATTGGGTGGAAGGTCTGAAAAACTGGAAGATTTTTTTCAAAAAAGATGTTTTTTTGGTCGGGGTTAATTGATGAATAAAAAAATGAGAAAACCCTAAACCTAGGGGAGCGAGTGTTAAAAAAGTTGAAAAATTAAATTCAAGGCTTTTTATTTTTTGTCTTGAATTTAAACGATGTGTTTCTAACCAGTTTTGTAACTGAAAAACTTTTTTTGAATTTTTCTCTAAATGGTTTTTTTTTGTTTTCAAACTTGTTTGGAATTCTTTTTCTATAGTCATATGGATAGTAGACTTAATGATTTTATCTCCACCTGTTTTGGTGCCTTTTTTGATATCAAAAAGGCAATAAAATTAGTAATTTTTGGAAACAGGTGGAGGTTTGGTTCTTATTGTAAAAAAACAGTTCTTTTTGAGAATATAAAAAAATTCGATGTTCAAAAGTAATTTGAACAATATGAATATTGTTCTTTTAGACTTTTTAGAACTAACTCTAAACCTACTAAAAGAATTGTTTTAGAAATAAAAGAATTTTCAATTTTTTGTTTTAGGTTTTTGTAATACTAGATCTTATAATTTTTTTTTTATTATAATGTTTTTGAAAGCTTTTTCCTACTCCTCTTTTTTATTACTTTAATCTCATTTTTAACGAAAAATGAAACCTAGAAGTTTTTTTTGTATCACTAAAAACTTCTAGGTGAATGAGAAAAATTTAGACCAGAAAGCTACCATTAGAAATGCTATTTTTTAAGGAATATAACTTGATTTTGTGGAGACTTTTGTAAAAGTTTGTGGATTTTGAGGTTGAGATAAACTAATTTCTAATGCCCTTTTAACTCAGTTGGTAGAGTATTTGCATGGTAAGCAAAAAGTCGCCGGTTCAAGTCCGGTAAAGGGCTATTTTTCGATTTGTAATAAATTCTTCTCTTGATGAAGTTCTAAAAAATCTATAACAAAAGAATTGGTAGGATGATCAGAAAGTTCTTGCGCACTTCCAATCTGAAGAATCTGTCCATTTTCCAAGATTACAATTTCTTGTGCTAATTCCATAGCTTCTGAATGATCGTGCGTTACGAAAACGGTTGTTACAGAAATTTGATGATGCAGTTCACGAAGCCAAGAGCGCAATTGTTTTCTAATTTTAGCGTCTAAAGCTGCAAACGGCTCGTCTAATAATAAAACCTTCGGTTCAACCGCTAAAGCTCTTGCTAAGGCGACTCTTTGTCGTTGTCCACCAGAAAGTTGATTTGCATAACTATCACCAAATTTTTCTAATTGCATTAATTTGAGAAGTTCTTGAACACGCTTCTTTCTGAGCGTCGGATCAATTTTTTTAATATCAAGCCCAAATGCAATGTTTTCCGACACTGTAAGATGTGGAAATAACGCATAATTTTGAAAAACAAATCCAATTTCTCGATCTTGAAGTTTCATGTGTGTAGCATCTTGACCTTCTAACCAAATTCGGCCAGAATCTGGTTTTTCGAGCCCAGCTAAAACTCTTAACAGTGTGGATTTTCCGGATCCTGATGGTCCTAAAAGGCCAACTAAAGATCCGTTTTTTATTTCTAAATTAACCCTATCAAGAGCTTGAAAAGAACCAAAAGTTTTAGATATATTTTCAACTAAAATACTCATATCTTGATGTTTAAGTTTGCATTTTTTGATTTGCTTATCCTATCCTTTTTTTGGATTTGGAATTTCTTTTTCCAAAAATTTTCAGAAATTTTTGGAACCAACTTTTTGCCTTTTTTGAGGTCAAAAAAGGCACCAAAACATCCTTTTTCCTGCATTCAGTTCCCAAAATTTCTGAAAATTTTGGTTCTGCAGAACTTGAAAAAAAGGATGTTTTTTCAAGGAACCAAAACAGGCACCCATTTGGATAATTTTTGAAACAAATATTAAAGTTGATTTTCAATTTGGTTAAGAAATCGTTTGAATACGAAATTCGGTCGCTTCAGAGTTCAACCAATCTAAACGTTTTTTTGTTTGGCTTGCTAAATCAAAAGTTTTTTTAATCAGTTCTGGATTGGAAAAATTCAATTTCTCTTTATCTCCGTCTAATATCTGACATAATTCTTCCAGTTCACTAACAAGTTGTTTATATTCCGGATTTTTAGAAGCTTGAAGAAAACGACGAAGCTGTTCTTCGCGAACTTTTGTGAGTGCACCGCGCTCACCGTATGGTATTTGTCCATGAATTTTCAATGGAGCTTCTTTATAAAGTGTTAATGTTTCGGACAAAGCTTGTTTTAAAAAAGATCTCGGCACGATTAAATCAAGAAGACCATGATGTAGTAAATATTCTGCGGTTTGAAAATCATCTGGTAATTGTTCCTGCAATGTTTGTTCAATAACTCGGCGCCCTGCAAACCCAATAAGAGCCTTCGGTTCAGCAAAAATTAAATCACCTAACATGGCAAAACTGGCGGTTACACCACCTGTTGTTGGGGAAGTTAAAACAGAAATATATAAAAGATTCGCACAATTTTGGTGAACATGAAGAGACTGCTGAAATTTTTGCCATTTGCATAAGACTTAAAATACCTTCCTGCATTCGAGCTCCACCGGAAGCACAAACTAAAATCACAGGTAAACCGTGTTGTGTAGCATATTCAATTAAACGGGTAATTTTTTCACCAACGACAGATCCCATACTACCACCCATAAAATTAAAGTCCATAACACCTAAAACAACTGGTATGCCATCCAGTAATCCAGTTCCTGTTTGAACGGCATCTTGCAGGCCGGTTCGTTCTTGTGCATCTTTTAATCGCTCAGTATAGGCTTTTTGATCACGAAATTCTAGAGGATCACATGGGGAAACAGTTTCATCAAAAGGACGCCAAGTACCACTATCAATTAAATATTCAATTCGTTCAGTACTACTCATTTGTAAGTGATAACCGCAACCGAAACATACACGTTGATTTTCTTTTAAGTGTTTTATATATAAAATAACACCGCAATGATCACAACGTGTCCAAAGACCTTGACTAACGTCCGACTCTGGTTGATTATATTTAGGTGCATTTAGCAATTTTAATTTGCGTTGATTCTCGATCCATGAAAGAATTGACATAATACATCCTCATTTGTTGTTATTTTTTGACTTTGCCTCTAGTAAAAAAAAAAAAAAAAGTTCTGCAGAACTTGAAAAATTTTCTTTTTCTGCGTTCTTTGAACCATGAAAAAGAAAATTTTTCAAGGCAAGGACCGCTTGCTAACCTCTTTCCCACAAATAAGCTTTCTCAGTCGATCCTACCTAAAAAGATTTTAGAAAAACAAAAACCTTCGATTGTTTAAATCAGGTGAAAATCGTTTAGTTTAGCTTTTGGTTAAGTATTCGTAAGATTATTTTCGTTTTGTTTTCTTTTAAGTTTTAGTTAAAAAATAAAAGAAAACAAAACGAAAAAATTTCTTAATTTTAATATAACAAAAAAATACTATATGATAAAGAACACGATAAAGGAAAAAAATTTTGTTTTGGATATTGTTTTTATATTTTTTTCTTGGAATCAATCTTGCTTTGGCTTTCATTTAAGGAAAAGGTTATTTTCCAAAAATTTCAATAAATTTTGGAACCAACTTGAAAAAGACTTTTTCTGCGTTCTGTTCCAAAACTGTTCATTTTTGGAAGAACCATGAAAAAGTCTTTTTTCAAGGACATGAAAACACTTATTGAAAAATTGTTTTAAGTTTTAAAATCAACAAAAAGCCGACAGACCTAAAAAACTTGTTATTTGGTTAAAAATAAACTTAATTAATTTCTTCTTTTTCGATATAAAGAAACATAGAAGCCATCGCTACTGCAGGAAAAACAAGTCCAACTAATGGAACTAAAATGCTCGGCAAGAATTGTGCACTCATAAACACTCCTTTGAAAAAATTGATGATTAACAAAATTAAAAAAGTTAATCTTTTTACTATTATATAAAAAAGGGAAACAAAAACGAGGGTTTTCTTAATTGTACTGTAGCTTTCAAATAAAAACACATTAGGCCCTACCGGGTTCGAACCGATGACCCGCTGCTTGTAAGGCAGCCGCTCTACCAGCTGAGCTAAAGGCCTTTGTTACGAATATTATAACAAAAAAGCGAACAAAAAGATACTCTTACTTTTGTGTGAAATGCGTCTCTCCATTTTCCTTGAAAAATCCCATTTGGTCCTCAAAATTGTGAACAATTTTGAGGAAAGGTTCAAAGAACCTTTTTTAACTTTTTTGAAAAAACGAGGTTTTGTTTTATAATACAACTTGCAAGCTAGCCTTTGTGACGGAATGGTAGACGTGCCAGTTTTAGGAACTGGTGTCACTTGACGTGTCGGTTCGAGTCCGACCAAAGGCAATCCAAACTTAATGAATAAAAAACATCTGACATTTTTTACACACAAAAAATGACACTAATTCATTCTTTTCTTTGTCTTCTTTATTTACAAAAAAGACACCAAAGTTTATTTAAAGATTTTTCAGGTTTCTTAGAAAATTTAAATTACATTACTATTTTAAAAAGGAATCTCGGGCAAGGAGGGATTCGAACCCCCGACACCGCGGTTCGTAGCCGCGTGCTCTAGTCCACTGAGCTACAAGCCCTTGTTTATTACTAGCTGGAGTATACACTGTATGGCATTTTGTTGCAATAATGAAAAATTTAAAATTTTTTTTCAATGTTTATTACTTTCTAATTAAAACGGTTTCAAATGAATTATTTTCTAAACGAGCACCTGGCCTAAACAACAAAATTTTTTCATGCTTAGTCAATTCGGTTAGTAGTTAAGGCTTTTTTTCTTTCCTGTCGTTTTTTTAGTTTAATAGTTTTATGACATTATAGTTATTTGACTAGTTTTCTTTAGTGTTAGTTTTTAAATAAGGCCTTGTTTTATCTTTTTTGGTTCAAAAAAGACCGAGAGCAGGTTAAAACAAAAAAAGCGACAGAAATTTTTTTTTTTATGTTAGTCTAGAGTATGAGATTCATCAATCTGCATTCTTCAACTCAAAATCGTGTCAGACCTGAAAAGAAGCAGCATTAAAGGTTGAAAATGGTGGGATAAAGATGAATCTCTTTAAAAACAATTCTTTAAATTGATTTTAAAAATGTATTTCTAGTCGAAACCATGGTATTCCTTCCTTTAGCAATAAACCTTAGCAAAGTTTGTAGTCCATGCCATCTAAAAAGGTACAATGATAATCTTGTAACCTAAAATTATAATACAACCAAAATTACTTAAAAATCTAGAACCCAAATCCCCAGACCAGTCCTACAAATTTATTTTAATTCTTTGATTAAGAATCATTGGATGTTTGTTGTGCGCCAAAAAGGTTACTTTTTTCCAAAAACCATTTTAAATTGGTGCCTTTTTTTTATTTCAAAAAAGGAAAAGCAAGTAGCTCAAGTTTGTTCAACTTTTATTCACTCTCTTCAATGTCCATTTAAACTTTATGAAAGTTTAAATGGACATTGAAGAGGGCTTAAGAATTTTTTGGACGAATTAGAGTCAAACAAATTTTTTATTAGTTCTTTCTAAAACATATAGGCGGCACCCAGATTCGAACTGGGGAATGGAGGATTTGCAATCCACTGCCTTACCACTTGGCTATACCGCCTTTTGATTTGTAAAAAGTCTTTTAAAAAATTTTAGTTTGGCTTTTTTATCTTTTTTGTTCCTGAAAAAACACCAAACGCACACCAAATCTGGGCGAACAAATACCCCTTTTCGAACCTCTCGATCTGTCACTCTGTTTTCAGGAAGTGAAGTAAGTTTTTGCGAAAACAATCTTTTCAACTTAGCACTAATATTATCATAAAGTTTTGAAAAACAACAAACATATCTTTTACAATTCAAAATGAGCGCTATTAAAAAACGGCTTATAAGTAGAAACCAAATTGAAAAGAAAAAGGATTATTCACAGTTTCACTTTTCTACTGAAATTCCAAATCTGATTGATGTACAACGTGAACGTTTTTACTCTTTTATAGAACATGGCTTGAAACAAGCTTTTCAAGAGCCTCTTCGCTTTTCAACAACCACACATGATTTAGAAATTTTATTCTTTCCTGAATTTGTTCAATTTCGAAAACCTGACTTGACACAAAAAAAAGCCTCTGTTCTTGGGAAAACATACGGTTCGTCCGTTTATATGCCAATAGGTATTCGATCTAAATCTTCTTCCTTTTTCCGCGTCGAGTGGCTTTTTGTGGGTGTCTTACCACTTATGACCCAACAAGGTCATTTTTTGATTAATGGAATTCCTCGTGTTGTTTTGCACCAAATGATTCGAAATCCGGGAATTTACACAATTCCACGTGATTCAAGAACGCAAAGTGCGACTATCCGAATTGTTCCGGAAAAAGGGGGTGGATCAATTTAACTGTGGATAAAAAAAACCGTGTCTGGTTTTCAACTCGAAGTTTACGCCGAAAGGTTTCTCTGCTTGTTTTTTTACAAGCATTGGGCCTTTCTAGTTCTGAAGTCTTATCTTTTTTAAAAAATTCTCAAATTTTAGAAATATTGTCAAGCCATTCCTTACGGGAAAAAGTAGGCACGATCAAATTTTAGAAAATGCTGGTTTATTAGAACACCCAAGAACTCAACAAGAAGCTTGTCGTTATCTTTATTCGCATTTTCTTCAATATAGCCCTTATATTCGAAAAAATTCAGAAATCAATGATTTTACAGCTCGAGAATTTTTTTCCACAACAATCTGGAATAAAGACAAATTAATTTTAGGTAAAATTGGACGTCAGCAATTTCGAGAAAAGGTTGGAAGTCCAGAACCTGAAAGCAATTGGTCGCTGACTGTTGATGATCTTTTAAGAGCAAGTCAAGCACTTCTGGATCTGATCTATAAGGAACGAATTGGCGATGAAATTGATAGTTTAACACAAAAACGTATTCGAGGCTGTGATGATTTTTTACTTGAGCAATTAGTTATAGGAATCAAAGACTTTGAAGTTTTTTTTCAAAGAAAATTGAATAGTGCAGCATCATCTACCCCCAAAAACGATGTATTCGTAAAAGTCGGTCAAGGTTCTTTCAAAAAAGTTACAAGCTTTCTTGAAAAAAAATCTTATTTTGGAGAAAAAGAAGGCAAAAAGTTAATTAAACCCTCACCTCTCATTGAAAGGACCATTGAGAATCCAATTGATTTAGTATGGCGGCAAAATAAAGCATTTTTTTCAAAAACTGTAAGTAAATCTTGGAAACGATTTTTTACCAGTGGAACCTTAGCGCAATTTATGGATCAAACCAATCCCTTAGCTGAAGTAACACATAAAAGACGCCTTACTGTTTTAGGGCCTGGCGGGATAAGTAATAAGCAAACAACTATTCAAATTCGAGGAATCCATCCAACATATTATGGTCGATTTTGCCCAATAGAAACACCCGAGGGGCAAAATGCTGGGCTTGTAAATTCTTTTACTATTTTCGCTACTCTTTCTAATGATTTGTGTGGGACTGTCAATACACCTTTTTTTCCTGTTTATAAAGGACAAGTTCAAAGAAATTTACCACCTCTATCTATTTCACCTCGAACTGAATCTCAATTAATTGGAACTCAGGCAGATATTGAATTAACACCTTGGAATGTGTTACCAAAAAGTTTTCTTCCAGTCAGAAAAGAGCTGAATTTCGATTATGAACTCTCAACGAAAATTACTACACAATCGGTAGGGATTTTACAAAACCTTTCCGTTGCTACAAGTTTGATTCCTTTTTTAGAGCATGATGATGCTAATCGAGCTCTCATGGGCTCAAATATGCAACGTCAAGCTGTTCCTGTTTTGACACCACAAGCACCGCTTGTTGGTACTGGACTTGAAACTCGAGTTCTCTCTGATGGTCATTATAGTCTTCAAGTTTCTCAAAGTGGTTATATTACTAAAGTTACATCTCAAACGATAAAGATTTTAACTCCTAAAAAATTTCCTTATCGAGTTTCTCAACTTTCAAAAAAATTCCCAAGCAGTTGGTCCTCAAAATTGTCACCAATTTTGGGAAAGGGCTCGTTTTCTCGTGACCTAATGAGATTATCGCCTACACTTGATCCTACTAATTTAAAACAAAAACTTTGGGAGGAAAAAAACAATCAAAGCCTTTCAAAACCAAAAATAATTTCGATTTTACGAAATAGCTTTTATCCTAAAAAAACACTCTTTTCGCCACTTTACAAGTCTTCTCGTGCAGTTTTTCCTGGAAAAACTGCAAGGACGTTGCGGGATAAATTTTATGTAAATCTTGATTTTGCTAATTTAATGCGTCTCCGTTCCTATAGTAACAAAAAAATCAGTTTAATTTTGGTAAAAAATTTACCAAGCCTTTAATCTTAATAAGGGCAGGCTCCATTGTTTCAGTGGCTTCATTTGGTCTACAAAAAACGTCAACAATGAGTGCTGACCAGTTTTTTGTAGACCAAGGTTTTGGTGTTTCGAGCTTACAGGCTAAAGGGATTGATCACAGAGAAAATAGAAAGACAAATAAATTAGTCAGTTCAATCCTTCTTAAGGATAACTTTCAAGATACCAATTCTCACAAAACATATAATGTAACAAAATATCAACGGACTAATCAAAGTACTTGTCTTTTAGAACGACCAATTTTTTCAGAAAAAATTTGGGTAGAAAAGGGTGATATTCTAGTTGATGGAGCAGCAAGTTCGCAAGGAAAACTTTCTATTGGGCAAAATATTTTAGTAGCGTATCTTCCATGGGAGGGATATAATTTTGAAGATGCGATTTTAATAAATCAAAGATTAGTTGATGAGGATATTTTTACATCACTTCATCTTGATCATTATGATATTGAAGTTAAAAACACACAATATGGTTTAGAACGTATTACAAATCAAGTGCCTTTAAAAACGATAGAGTCAGACCGTGAAAAAGTAAAGATTGAAAAATTAGATTCTCGAGGATTAGTTGAAATTGGAAGCTGGGTTGAAGAGGGAGATTACTTAGTTGGAAAAGTAAGCCCCTTAAACCCAAAAAGACCTTCAATAGAAAGCCAATATGAAAAACTATATAACGCGATTTTAAAACGTGAAAAACCTCAATTCCGAAATAGTAGTTTACGCGTTCCAAAAGGAGTCCAAGGGTTTGTTTTAGGTATTCAAATTTTACCGGCTCAGGAACCAGATGTTGCCGCCTTAGCCGAGAAGGACGACATTTTACGTGTTCGGGTTATTCTTTTACAAAAACGAAAAATTCAAGTAGGTGATAAAATGGCTGGAAGACACGGAAATAAAGGAATCGTTTCAAAAATTTTACCTTGTCATGATATGCCATATTTACCGGATGGCACTCCTATTGATATTGTCTTAAATCCTTTAGGTGTTCCTTCTCGAATGAATGTTGGGCAAATTCTCGAATGCCTTTTAGGGTTAGCCGGTCGTTATTTAGAAGAGAGTTATACAACAAATCTATTTGATGAACGCTTTGGGGCCGAATCTTCGAGAAGTGCGGTATACTCAAAACTTTATGAAGCATCAATTAAAAGCCGAAATCCTTGGTTATTTGAACCACACCATCCGGGCAAAATTCGGCTTTTTGATGGCCGAACAGGCCTTCCTTTTGATCAACCAATTACAGTAGGTTGTGCCTATATTTTGAAATTAGTTCATTTAGTTGACGATAAAATCCATGCTCGTTCAACGGGCCCTTATTCTGCAGTAACTCAACAACCCGTTCGAGGACGATCAAGAAATGGTGGTCAACGCTTGGGCGAAATGGAAGTTTGGGCTTTACAAGCCTATGGCGCTGCTGCCACTTTACATGAATTGTTAACCTTAAAATCAGACGATATTGAAGGAAGAAAACAAACTGTTGTTCAAATTTACGCAGGAAAATCTTTACCTTCAGGAAGTCCAGAAAGTTTTAAAGTAATCCTTCGTGAACTACAAGCTCTCTGTTTTGATCTTCAACTCTATCAAACTCCACTAGAGTCTCTTCAAAATAAAAATAAAGAAGAAAAGCTTTCTGAAAAACAAGTCTTGCCAAATCACCTACCTATGTCAGCGACAACTAGAAATTTTTCTGATCCAAAATAAGTAACGCCAGCTCTTTCGTTTTATTTACTTCTAGCTTCTTTTGGTTACCTTGAAAAAATTCATTTGGTCCTCAAAATTGTGAACAATTTTGAGGACCAAATGAAATTTTTCAAGGTAACCAAAAAAAGCAAAAGTGTTTAATGCAAAAATGTTTATTTTTTAATTTAACGTTAAAAACGAAAAAACTAAAAATTGCTTAGACTTATCAACGTTTTTTGCCGTTTTTGTAATATAGCAAAAAAGGTTCTGCGTTCGGTTCCCAAAATTTCTCAAAATTTTGGAAAATACCTTTCCTCAAAATTGTGAACAATTTTGAGGACCAAATGGGATTTTTCAAGGAAAAAAACGCCGTTTCATAAATTTTTGAAAATTTATGGAAAAAAATGCCAATTTATTCCTAAAATTATGACTCTAAGAAAAGCTCGACTTTTTGACAAATTAGAAATTGGTGTTGCTTCGCCAAAACAAATTCGACTTTGGGCAGAACGATTTCTTCCTACTGGTGAGCTTGTTGGTGAAGTAACAAGTCCAGAAACAGTAAATTATAAAACATTAAAACCGGAACCCAATGGGCTGTTTTGTGAAAAAATTTTTGGCCCAACAGTTGATTTTACTTGCGCTTGTGGAAAAAAATCATCAAAAGGTTTACCAAAGAAAGCAACAGGTTCAAAAAGTGAATTTGTTAGAACCACTTTGAGTTTTGGAAAGGCGAGAACGTTTTGTTCAAAATGTAAGGTTGAACGAACTTATTCACGAATTCGACGATATCGACTTGGCTATATTAAACTTAAACAGCCTGTTGTTCATACATTGTATGCTTCACACCGCCCATCTCCAATAAGTTTATGTCTTAATTGGTCCACTAGAAGGCTTCAAGCAATCATGAAATGTGTAGAGTTTTCTTCTTTGCCACCAATTTTTACAACCTTCCGTTCTAAGTATGAATCTTTTAACTTTTTTCAACTAGACGACACAAAACCTAAAAAGTTGCAAAAGCGTATTAAAGTTACGATTTTTGAGACAGACCTTGTTTTTCGACCAAAAGCATCTTTAGAAAGGCCGACTCTTAGGCAGGTTTTTGTTCCAAAAATTGAAAATTGGTCAGAGAACTTTTATCTTCTTCCTGTGCGACCCTCATTAATTTTTAAAAAACTCCATTAGCTGTTTCTTTGTTAAAAAAGAAATTGAATGACGGTGCTGGTCCAAAATTTTTAAAAAATTTTGGAAATGATTCCTCAACTTCCGTTGAGAAGACCTTCGATGCCTTTCTTGATGTCAAAAAGGCAATAAAATTGAAACCAATTTTGAGGACCAGGACAAAGAAAACGAAACTTCAACTATTTCTTGTCTTAGTGTTCCAAATTTTGAACAATTGGAAGGAATGGAACAAAAAAAAAAAGATACCATCAATTATCATTCTAAATTCAAGAAAAGGTTGAACCAGAACCAACCGCCTCGCTTATTTGGGGACAAAAAAAAAAAAAAAAATACCTTTTTTAGTTTTTAATCACGGAATTCAAGAAATCAGGTTATATGGTATCGGGTATGATGCCACATGGTTAAAAGTCGAAGAGTTTCAAACGTTTCTTTACTATTTATGGGAAAAACCTTTTTATTACGAGTCTAGTATTTCATATTATGCTTTTGTTAAAGCAGTTAAAAAACATGATCAGGAAATTCCAAGACATGAACAATTTCATCCTATTCAAACTAGTGGCTTTGCACTCCAACAAATTTTGGCACATTTTGATTTGAGTGGGCTTCAAAATGAAATTAGTCTCCAATCTGCTCAAGGACAAATTGTTCTTCAACGACTTCGGGAAAGCTTAGCATATGCAAAAAATAAGCTCGAAATTAAAAAGGTTCGATTAAAAATTGTTCGATTACAACAAATTTTGCTTAAATGGAAACGACAATTAGAACTCTTTCGGGATTTCAAAAGAGGAAAAACTCAACCAGCATGGATGCTATTAAGCAATTTACCAGTATTACCGCCAGGTCTAAGACCAATTACTTCTATTGGGGGTGTGTTAGTTGTTTCCGACGTTAATACCTTCTATCGCAAGGTTTTAATTCGAAATAATCGCATATCGCAAGGTTTACCTTTTGGAGTTTTTGATACTGCCTTAGACGGGAGTTGGCATTCTTATAGTTTTCTTTTAAGACAAGTTCAAGACGCCGTTGATGAACTCTTTAAAAAAGGTGGTGTAGAGTCGGGTAGACCTTTAAAATCTCTTTTAGATGGACTTAAAGGAAAACAAGGACGATTTCGACAACATTTACTCGGTAAAAGAGTAGATTACTCTGGTCGATCTGTTATTGTAGTCGGCCCTGAGTTAAAACTTCATGAATGTGGTCTTCCAAAACAAATGGCTATCGAGCTTTTTCAACCTTTTATCATTCAACGATTAAGAAAAAGAGGCCTGGCTGCCACAACACTGGCTGCAAAAACATTGATAGCTGAAAGAAAGCCAATAATTTGGTCAATTTTAGGTGAAATTTTACGAACTCATCCTGTTTTACTAAATCGCGCTCCTACCTTACATCGTTTGGGTATTCAAGCATTTTTACCCCGATTGGTAGAAGGGAAAGCCATTTTATTACATCCATTAGTTTGTCCAGCTTTTAATGCAGATTTCGATGGAGATCAAATGGCTGTTCATGTTCCGCTTTCAGCAAAAACACGAGCAGAAGCTTTAACATTGCTATGGGCTAGAAATCATGTATTAGCTCCTGCATCGGGTCAGCCTCTTTTATTACCCACACAAGATATGGTTCTGGGCTTTTATTATCTTACCTGTTCTCTTGAAAAAGGAATCAAGCCTTTACACAGCTCAATTCCCAGTAAAAAGGCGCTAGATAAAAAGGTGTTTCTTTCTTTTTACCAAAAGTCGTGGAAAAATTTTGGAAATCAACTAACACGCTCAAAACCATCCACTTTTTATTTTTGCGACAGTTTTCAAGTTAAAGCGGCTTATGACCGTGGATTTCTTACATTACACACACCAATTTGGATCAAATGGTTTGGTTTTGTTCAATCTTTTCAATCAGAAACAGCTTGCCGTCTAAAGGAAAATCTTCTTGAAACCCGAATTGAGCCTTCTGGCTACATAGAAACATTATTTTTAGAGAATTGTCAACTTTTTAATATTCAACAAAATATTAACAAGCCCTACCAATCCATTGAATGGAAAGGAACACTATGTCTAAAGACCACACATTTTGTCCGTACAACTACTGGAAGAGTATTTATGCAGTCATGGGTTTTTGACTCTACAAAATCTTTTTCAGCAGGAGACAATTACTAAAAAACATATTTCTTTGAAAAGACGAACGTTTTTTCATGGTTCAAAGAACGCAGAAAAATCTTTCTTCAAGTTAGTTCGTCCTAAAAATTGGGAACAATTTTGAGAAACGCCTTGGTCCTCAAAATTGTTCCCAATTTTATTGCCTTTTTTTTACTCAAAAAAAAGCACCGAAAGACATCAAAAAAGACAATGACTATGTAAAGGACCATTTAACTTTTTTATTGTAAAAAAAAAGTTTTCCCAAAGCATGATACCAATGTTTTTCCAAAAATTTCAAGAAATTTTATTGCCTTTTTTGGCCTCAAAAAAGGCACCGAAAGTATTTGTAAAAATCTATATTCTAAAAAAATAAAAAAACTATGAGAAAACAAATAAATTGGAAAACAGATCCACCGACAGCTCAGGCATGTGGAATAGTTTTCAAAAAAAAATTTAATTCTTTTTTAGTTGGAAAAAATATGTTGGTTTCAACCCGAAACCACGCTATGGCGGCTTATGGTAGAGAAAATCAACTAGTGGTCCGAGCAATAAAAAATCAATTAGAAATTGAGACGATTCAAAATGATCAGATTTTAAAATCTCTCGATATTTCGGAAAAACAAATTCCGAATATTTTTTTCAATACTTGTTTTGACAAAAACCACCTTAAAACACTGATTGCTTGGTTTTTAGAAAAATATGGTGAAAAAAGACTGTTGACCTTGTTGAAACTTTAAAACAAATAGGGTTTAGTCAAGCTACACGTGCAGGTATCTCTTTAGGGGTTGATGATTTACAAATACCACCGCAAAAAGGCCCACTTCTTTATCAATCTACAGAAAAGGGGAAAGAAGCCTCCCAGGCTTACGCAGCTGGGAATCTTACCAATGTCGAAAAATCGCAACGTTTAATTGACAGTTGGAACGAAACTAGTGACACTCTGCGACAAGCAGCTGTTCAGAATTTTCGAACAACAAATCCAGTTAATCCAGTCTATATGATGGCTTTTTCCGGAGCTAGAGGAAATATTTCACAGGTTCGACAATTAGTAGCAATGCGAGGGTTAATGGCGGATCCACAAGGGGCAATTCTCGAATTCCCAATTCAAAGTAATTTTCGTGAAGGCTTAACTGTCACAGAATATCTTCTTTCATGTTATGGGGCCCGAAAAGGATTAGTTGATACCGCTTTACGAACAGCAACTTCTGGTTACTTAACTCGCCGTTTAGTTGATGCAGTTCAGCACGTTGTAATTCAGGTACGAAATTGTCACACACAAAAAGGAATCCTTCTTAAAAATAAGAACTTAGAAAAAGGCTTGTTGGTCGTGTTCTTTTACACGATGTTTGTTTAGACATCGAGAATACTATTATTCCAAAAGATACACTCGTTTCTGCACGTTTAGCAAAACAACTGGCAGCGAAATTTCAAGAAATTCATGTTCGTTCACCTTTGACTTGTAAAACACAAAAATCAGTCTGCCAGTTGTGTTATGGTCTTGATTTAGGACAAGGAAAATTGGTAAGTCTTGGTGAGGCTGTTGGGATTATTGCAGCTCAATCCATTGGAGAGCCCGGTACGCAATTAACAATGAGAACTTTTCATACTGGTGGTGTTGGGGTTTTTTCTGAACAAGCAATGAAATCCTTTACCGCCCCGTTTCCTGGAAAGATCGAGTTTCAAGAATCTGTTCCCGGTATTATGGTCCGTACACCACATGGAAAAATTGTGTACTTAATCAAAAATCAATCGAAAAATAACGAACAAATTTTGGTTAGATTAATTTCTCCAACTTCTCAAGTTTATGAAATTAAACAAGCGGACGTCCCTGTAGGAAGTCTTTTATGGGTAAAACAAGGGGAAAAGGTTAAATCCGGGCAACTTTTAGTTCAAGCATCACGTCTTGAAACAGCAAAACAGGAGATGCCTGAATCTACTCATCCTGTTCAATCACCCTTGTCTGGTGAACTTGTTTGCGAATCTTTATGGGTACAAACACTTGAAGAAATTCACAAAATCGGCCCAAAAAATAAATACGAAGAAGAAATTACTCCAACTGTTTCATATGTCCGTAAATTAGGAACATTTTGGGTTGTTTCAGGTTTTATTCAGAAACAACCGGCTTTTGCATCTTCCTTTTTTATTAAAGGGGATCGGCTGTCATTAAAAACTCCAATATTTCAATATAATCTTCAAATTTCTACAAAAGGAATTAAAAAAAAAAAACACCAAAAAGATTTTATTTTTATACAAAATTCACACCAAATAGCTTTTTCTCAAATTTACTATTTCGGAATTTTTTACTTTTTGGTTGAAAAGAAAAGTGTTGTTGCTTATACCACAAGGACCGATTCTACCCACGTCACTTGGTATCCAAATGTAAAGAACCTGGAACTACCGTTCTCTGGTTATCTTTTTGTACTTGAGAATCAAAAAACTACTCATTTTGGAAAGAAAAAGGACAAATTAAACACGGTCACTTTCAAGAAAAATTTTTATCGGCGAAAAATCAAGTGTTTGTTTTTCGAAAAGGCGAATTATGTGCTTTGCCTGGTCCTCCAAATTGTACACAATTTGGAGGAAAGGAACAAAAAAGACACCACTCTTTCAAATTCTTGGAGAGCCCTTCATCATGTTTTATTATCACGGGAGATGAGCTTTCTCTTTCACGAAAAGGGCTTTTTCACTTAAAACAAGATTCAAAAATTGTATGGTTACCAAAACAAAGGTCTACCCACACGGTAGTAAAAAATTCCCCTTTTGGTGTCTTTTTTGGAATCAAAAAAGACAAAAAGCAGAAAAGACAACATTTGAACTTCTCAGTTTTTCTAAAAAAATTTGGAAAGAGCCACAAAAATTCCTGATTCAAGGCGGAAACACTTCAAAACTAGTCCATAAACAACAAACTTGGTTATGTGTTTTGGATGCCACTCGTATAAATGATTTTAGATCGCAATTTACGGGCATCCTTTTACAACCAGGTCAAAAATTTAAAGGCCTTTCGTTCGGCCATTCATATGTTTCGGTAAATATGCTTTCTGCTGCAAACGTGTTTATTATTAGATCAAAACAAGGGACTTCTTTGTTTACTTTTGACTCGATTTCAGATCTATCAAAGCACTCTTTTCAGAAGAATCTACCCAAGATCTTTAAAGAACTAAACTTAACACAAACGATTCCTGAACGGAAGTTGAGAGGACCTTTATTTTCTTATTCAAGTCAGGAAATTTTATCCCTAAATTCAAAATTTGTCTGTTTCTTGAAAAACAATACTGTCATACCACAAAACCAGGGGTTGGGAACAAATCTAGACCCACTAAATAGATTTTCTACAAAATTCTCTATAAAGGTACTTAGCCAATTTTCTTTTTATAAAAAAAAACCAATCAACAAATACTAAAAAAACTACTACAAACAAGAAAAATACTAGAAAGTTCACGCCGTTAAGTGTATCTATAAAGGCTAAACGACCTGTATCTTATTTTGCTTGTTTTCAAAAAAATTCGGATCATTTTGTTCCAGATAAAAAATATTTTTATGAAAAATGGCTTCTTCAAAATAAATCGCCAGTAAAGTTTTCAATAACTTCTCCGCTATCCACAAAACAATTTAAAACCGATAAATTGTTTTTGACAAACGAACACCCAAAATTTAATTTTCAAATTCAAATAGTTAGTACAAGTGGTTGGATATCAAAGGCAAATTTTTTGAAAATACAGCTTGAAATTCGTACGCCCAGAATGTTTCGAAAATTTGAACAAGTTCAACAAAAACCTCAAACAGCGTTGAAAATCCTTATCGCGCGAAATATCAGTTTTAACAAAGATGCTATTTCAAAATTTCAAACTTTTTCGGACGATTGGATATTACCAAATTTTACGGTAACGAGGCTATTTATGACATCGCCAAAAGCAGGAGAATTTCGACGTATTCAACCAAAACTTTTTCTTGCTACGGAACGAGCAAAAAAATATCGTTTGAATTATACCCAAAAGGAAGAATTATTTATTAGTATTCTTCGAACTCAGGATATTTTCGCCCTAATGCTGCCAAAAAATGACTTTGGGCCTGAGAAAAATCAATTTATGCAGTGTGGGAGAGGTGTTCGATGGGGTCAAAAACTTTTATCAAATTTTGCAAGTTCTCTCAACGGTCAAATTATGAAAGTAACAGCAACTAAACTTACTGTCGAAAAGCTGTTCCTTTTTTAGCATCCCCATCTTGTTTAATTCATGTTACAGATCAAGATTTAATTGAAAAAAACCAGCTCCTTATAACATTAAAATCAAAACGACTACAAACAGAAGATATCGTTCAAGGAATACCAAAAATTGAACAACTTTTTGAAGCACGGGAGACCCAAGGTGGACAAAAAGTTCGAAATAATGTCCATGAACGTTTGAATTATATGTTTCGGCTTGCAAAAAAGTTAAACCTATTTCAGAAGCAGTTGAATTGAGTGTACGATATATTCAACTTTTTTTAGTGAAAAGTATTTTAGAGG
The DNA here is from genome assembly GCA_025917655.1 of Chlorella sorokiniana. Taxonomy (NCBI): domain Eukaryota; kingdom Viridiplantae; phylum Chlorophyta; class Trebouxiophyceae; order Chlorellales; family Chlorellaceae; genus Chlorella; species Chlorella sorokiniana. Next base: position 34,160 of record CP084607.1, on the reverse strand, counting down.
CTTATTCAAATCAAGGTGTCCATATAGACGAAAAACACGTTGAAATTGTGGTCCGTCAAATGACAACCCGAGTTCGGATTCTTTCTGGTGGTGATACAGGTTTTCTTCCTGGGGAATTTGTTCAACTTCGAGTTATTGAAGAACTTAATTTAAAACTGGCAGCGCAGGGCACTTATCGACGCCCAACTTATGAGCCAATTGTTTTAGGTATTACAAAAAGTGTTTTACAATCAGAAAGTTTTCTACTTGCTGCAAGTTTTCAACAAGTAAGTAAAGTTTTAGTCAGAAGTGCACTTGCTAAAAAAACTGACTTTTTAAGAGGTCTTCATGAGAATCTTCTTGTAGGTCAAATGATTCCAGCAGGAACAGGTTGTTTTAATTTGCCCAAATTTAATATACCAATTACTCAAAGCCAAGAGGGTTTTGACCCAATTACGGGTAAACTAAGTTCTTTCCAAAATTTAGAATAAATTTTGGTTCTTTTCCAAAAATTTATGAAAATTTTTGGAAAAAACCTGAAAAAATGTTTTTTTCAAGGAACCACATTTTATCTCTCCTTTTTAAAAATCTGATTAATTTGGTTTATCAAATATAAAATCTTACAAAAACGTTTTGTTTTTTTCTTTTTTTTTGGTACAATAGTAAAGAATACATCTTCAATCTTCTAACAACATATTTGTTCGATAACAGACAAAGGAGTGTTAAATTATGTCACATACTGTAAAAATTTATGATACATGCATTGGTTGTACTCAATGTGTACGTGCATGTCCCACTGATGTATTAGAAATGGTACCTTGGGATGGGTGTAAAGCAAATCAAATCGCTTCGGCACCAAGAACTGAAGATTGTGTTGGTTGCAAACGTTGTGAATCAGCATGTCCAACGGATTTTTAAGTGTTCGTGTCTACCTGGGTTCTGAAACAACTCGAAGCATGGGATTAGCTTATTAATACGTTTTTTCGGGGACTCTTCCCAAAAATTGATACTTTTTGGGAAGAGCTTTTTTGGGGGCATTACTTGAAGAATGCCGTTTTTCTGCGTTGGTTTCAAAAAGTTTCATTTTTGGAAAAGAACCCTTGCCTTTTTTTCGTCCTGAAAAAAAAGACATCAAGTTGTTTCCAAAAGTTACTCTAAATTGTGGAAGCGGATTTTAAAATCTCTTAATTTTTATGTTTATTTTGATTTAAACTTTTCTTGACTTTGACATAGAACTTTATGAAAATAAACTGCCGGGATGTTCACTTGTTAACTTCCGACTTTAAAAGCTTCTAAAAAGAATCCTAAAAGAAATCCCCTTTTCATTGTATTGATTAAAATACTAAAGTAAAAAAATTTTTTTTTTTTTTGCAATAAATAAACCAATTTATTCAAAAATTCTAAAAGAAAAGCAATAAAAAAAATTAAGAAAAAACTCCAGTTAAACTCAGAATTTTGAATTGAAAAAATATTTCCGTAAAGAAAAGCAACTAAAAGGACTAAAAATCAAAAGATTTGAGTTGTTTTAGCACAATTTTATTCCATCATAAATAAGAGCACCCATGGCAGAGTGGTCGATTGCACCGCACTCATAATGCGGTTTCGAAAGAACATCGTTGGTTCAAACCCAACTGGGTGCAATTTGTCTAAAGCCTAATAATTCTAGTGTTACGAACACGAAAAGATTCTTTGAAAAATTTCGGTTTTTATTGTTCAAAGACTACTCGTTCCTTTAAAAATAAAAAAGGTGAGGCAATTGAGTAATAAAAAATGTCAAAGGCTCTTTCGTGCAGTTTTTCGCGGAAAAACTGCAAGGGAGTTGAGGAATATTTCATCTATTAAAAATATTAAAAAATACCAGTTATTTCAAAATTCCTAGAATTATTAAATTCAACATTTATGAAAACCGCAAGTACAGGTTTTTCCAAAAATGTTTCTTTTTGGAAGCGGCTGGTTTTTAAAACTTTTTGAAAGCAACTCTGCTTTTAAGCTTTTTCAACAAAAACAACGTTTGTTTATAAAAACTGTTGTAAGTTTTCTTGTAACTCAAAAAATTTTATGATGCATTCAACATTAGTTTATAAATTGAGTATAGAACTAGCAATTAAATAAAACAAAGAATTCCCTTTGTTTTATTCAAAAAATTATTACCAACTAGCTTTAACCACGCCCGGTAAAAAGCCTTGTAGTGCGTATTCGCGTAGAACATGGCGGGATAAACCGAAATCACGAAAATATCCTCTAGGTCGACCAGTAATTGTACAACGATTATGGGCACGAACAGGGGCACTATTTCGTGGTAATTGTTGTAATTTTCTATGTAAACTTAATTTTTCTTCTAATGAACCTGCTTGTTTAATTTGTGCAAGGAGATTTTCTCGTTTTGATGCATATTTAGTAATTAAACGAGCACGTTTTCTATCACGCTCAATCATGCTTTTTTTGCCATAAATCAATTCAACTTATTTGTTTTTGGTGCCTTGAAAAATAGGAATTTTCCTGATGTTTTCCTTGAAAAAAACATCTTTTTTCAAGGAAACCGAACCCAGAAAAATAAAATTTTTCAATTTTTTGCTTTCTTTCCTCAAAATTGTGAACAATTTTGAGGACCAAGGCAAAAGAACGAAGTATATTATCAGTTAAAAATTTTTTTGTTATAAAAAATGAATTACCCCAAAAAGATTTTTGGGGTAAAGATAAATTTAATAAAGAATAGATAAAAATTAAAGAGTATCGATTGTTTCGAATTCAAATTTAATTTCTTTCCAAACTTCACAAGCAGCAGCTAATTCAGGACTCCATTTGCAAGCTGCACGGATTACATCACCGCCTTCACGAGCAAGGTCACGACCTTCATTACGCGCTTGAGTACATGCTTCTAAAGCAACACGGTTAGCAGCAGCACCTGGAGCGTTCCCCCAAGGGTGACCTAAAGTACCACCACCGAATTGTAAACAAGCATCATCACCAAAAATCTCAACAAGAGCTGGCATGTGCCATACATGAATACCACCAGAAGCTACTGGCATTGTACCTGGTAAAGAAACCCAATCTTGAGTAAAGTAAATACCACGACTACGATCTTTCTCGATGTAATCATCACGCATTAAGTCAACGAAACCTAAAGTTACTTCACGTTCACCTTCTAATTTACCTACAACTGTACCAGAGTGTAAGTGGTCACCACCAGATAAACGAAGAGTTTGCTAAAACACGGAAATGGATACCGTGATTTCTTTGACGGTCAATTACAGCGTGCATAGCACGGTGAATATGAAGAAGAAGACCATTATCACGACAGTAATGCGCTAAACTAGTGTTTGCTGTGAAACCACCAGTTAAGTAATCGTGCATGATAATAGGTACACCTAAATCTTTTGCACATTCAGCACGTTTCAGCATTTCTTCAGCTGTAGCTGCAGTTGCGTTTAAATAGTGACCTTTAATTTCACCTGTTTCAGATTGAGCTTTGTAGATTGCTTCAGCAACAAATAAGAAACGATCTCTCCAACGCATAAATGGCTGAGAGTTTACGTTTTCATCATCTTTAGTAAAGTCAAGACCACCACGTAAACATTCGTATACAGCACGACCGTAGTTTTTAGCTGAAAGACCTAATTTTGGTTTAATTGTACAACCTAATAGACCACGGCCGTATTTGTTAAGCTTATCACGTTCTACTTGAATACCGTGAGGAGGACCTTGGAAAGTTTTTACGTATGCTGGTGGAATACGAAGATCTTCTAAACGTAAAGCACGAAGAGCTTTAAAACCAAATACGTTCCCTACAATCGAAGTAAATAAGTTTGTTACAGAACCTTCTTCAAAAAGATCTAAAGGGTATGCAATATATGCAATATATTGGTTTTCTTCACCTGGAACAGGCTCGATATCGTAACAACGGCCTTTATAACGATCTAAGCTAGTTAAACCATCAGTCCATACAGTTGTCCAAGTACCTGTTGATGATTCTGCCGCTACCGCTGCACCAGCTTCTTCTGGCGGAACACCTGGTTGAGGAGTCATACGGAATGCTGCAAGAATATCAGTATCTTTTGGTTGGTAATCTGGAGTGTAGTAAGTTAAACGGTAATCTTTAACACCTGCTTTAAACCCAGCACCTGCTCTAGTTTCAGTTTGTGGAGCCATTCTAAAAAAAAAATTTATGGTTTACGATCTTGCACTCTGCCCGAAAATATTAAAATCTAAATTTGTGAATTTACACGTTAGTATAACACAGTCTGTGTGGGAACACAAGAGTCAAAAAATAAAAATTTTCCAGTGGGTTTGTTTCCCTTTTTTGGAATCAAAAAAGGCACCAATTTTAAAATATCGGTGAAAAATAACCCGTTAGTGAGTAGAATCCTTCTTGGAATATAATAATTTTTGGCATACTAAAAAGCCTATCATTATTCTATTTTGGCCCTATAAAAACCTCCCCAGGTAGGACTTGAACCTACGACCAATCGGTTAACAGCCGACCGCTCTACCGCTGAGCTACTGAGGAATTTGTTATACTACATATCTTAGTATAAACTTTTGTTTTTGTAAACTAATTATTGCATTTTTAAACGAAGATTGGATAAGGTTTTTTTAATAAGGTCTCGGTATTTTTCGAATCAAAAAAACCAACAGTTTGATAAATGGGTTGCTTTCTTTCAACTCTTTTTTGCAGTTTTTCGCGGAAAAACTGCACGAGAGAACGTTGAGAAGACCTTTTGAAAGTAGTAGCCGAAGTTGGTTTTCAAAAGTATACTATTGATAACTTTTTTTAGTTTATTTTTTGACTGATATGACAGAAAAACTGCAGTTTATTGGTGATTCTTTTTTTCTAAAATTGTTTTACCGAATAACATTGATCAAACGATTTCAAAACCAAATGATGTGGTCTTTTTATCGTCGACTTGTAACTAGTTTTAAAAAACCAACCTCAAAAACCGAAAAATTCAGTATTGGTTCTTTTAACTCAATTAAGTTCCAACAACTTGTAGAAAACTCCCTTTTTTTTATGGTCTTTTCCAAAATTTTAAGAAATTTTGGAACCCTAACACAGAAAAATACAATTTTTCAAGTTGGCTCCAAAAATTTTAATAGATTTGGTGTTTTTTTTGAAATCAAAAAAGACACCGAAAAGAACCTTTGTTCAAAAATTGAAAAAGTCTGGGAAAAGAAAAGCAAATCTACAAAAATTTTTTCCTATAATTCTTTTAGCGAAGAATATAATAAAAAATCCTGGGACCCGAAAAGAAACTTGGACAAATTTGTTTTATCCCAAGCAGTTAAGACTTCTTTGCTGAATCAGCCAAGTGATGAACCATCACCAACTGAAAATGAAAAAAACATGGTTCTCTCAACGGGAGTTGAAGGGTTGGAAAGGGTCATTGTCATTACCTCAGGGAAAGGTGGAGTTGGGAAAACAACGACTACAGCAAACTTAGGAATGTCAATTGCTCGGCTTGGTTATCGAGTTGCTCTTATTGATGCTGATATCGGATTACGCAATCTAGATTTATTATTAGGATTAGAAAATCGTGTGCTTTATACAGCAATGGACATTGTTGAAGGCCAATGCCGTCTCGATCAAGCTTTAATTCGGGATAAACGTTGGAAAAATTTAGCCTTATTAGCAATTTCCAAAAATAGGCAAAAGTATAATGTTACTCGAAAAAATATGCAGAATCTTATTGATTCTGTAAAACAATTAGGTTTTCAATTTATCTTAATAGATTGTCCTGCTGGTATTGATATAGGTTTCTTAAACGCTATTGCACCAGCACAAGAAGCTGTTATTGTAACAACTCCTGAAATTACGGCAATTCGCGATGCTGATCGTGTTGCTGGGCTTTTAGAGGCAAATGGAATTTATAATGTCAAACTTATTGTAAATCGAGTTCGACCTGACATGATTCAAAAAAATGATATGATGTCAGTCCGAGATGTTCAGGAAATGTTAGGGATCCCTTTGTTAGGAGCAGTTCCAGAAGATACGAATGTTATTGTCTCGACAAATAGAGGAGAACCGTTGGTGTTAAATAAAAAATTAACTCTTTCCGGGATTGCGTTTGAAAATGCAGCAAGAAGGTTAATTGGTAAACAAGATTATTTTCTGGATTTAACAAGCCCTCAAAAAGGAATGTTTCAGAAACTTCAAGACTTTTTTTCTTGGGGAAGAGTAATAAATTGTCTATTTACGACTTTTTTTACCGAAGTTCTTTGGTAAAAAAGTCAACCTAAAAGAATTTAGTTTTAAAAAAATTCATCATTTAAATTTAAAATAATGGTGACTTGATTTATTTCTTTTTTTCGTTAGAATTGTCCTTATACATTTATGCACTTGTACCAAAAAGTGCGCATTTTTTGTGAGGGGAGATGACCGAGAGGCCGAAGGTAACGCATTGCTAATGCGTCGTATGGCAACCCCATACCGAGGGTTCGAATCCCTCTCTCTCCGAAAACAAGATAAGAAAATTATCACTTTTATTTTTTATTTTTCATAATTTAGGCCTGGTGGGAATTGAACCCACGGCACCGTGTGTCGGAAACACGGACTCTAAATCCACTGAGTTACAAGCCTAACTAAATTGGACCTTTCAAGTGCAAAAATGAATACTAATCATGACTGTCATGATTAGTATTAAAATAAAAAAAAAAACTTTGGGGTTTTAATAACGGCCGGTCATTTTGAGCCAATTTTGAGCCTCAATATAATTGGTTGGAGCAAGTCGAATTGCTTCGCGCCAATAATCTGCAGCCTTATCAAACAAAAGCTTTGAAACTTCAGTTTGCGAACTTTCTAGTGCTTGTTCACCCCGATAATGATAAATTACTGCAATATTATTTAAAGCTTGTGGTAATGATGGATTCCGGTCTAAAGCTTGATAATAATAGTCTAAAGCTCGGGCATGATCTCCATTACTCGTATGAATTAACCCAATATTATAAAGAATATAACTACGATCGTAAGCATCAGTTTCTAATCTTAAAGCTTCATAGTAATTTTGTAATGCTTCAGCATATTCGCCCTCAGACTGTGCAGACATGCCGTCTCGATAATAACTAAATGCTTGTTTTTCTTTATTTGAGGTTGGTAAAACCTTTAGTAAGATATCTGCAATAACTGTAAATGTTTTATCGATAAAGTTGTCATTTCTTTGTGAACGTGGCATAAAACCCGATCTCCATACAAATTTCGTTTTTTCTTTCCGTCACATAAAGTGACGGAAAGAATGATATAACAGGTTCTTTTTCAAAAATGTTCATTTTTGAAAAAGAACCATGAAAAAAATTTCTTTTCATTGTTCTTTGTATTCCTGGAAAGATGGTGTTTTTTTTTTTTGAACTCAAAAAAAAGCAAACAACACCAAGAACTTTTGTAAAATTAATCAAGTTCTCTTTGACCTGGGTTACGTCCTGGGTCATTAGAAAGAAAACCAAAAATAAAAAGTGAAACAAAGAAAGTTACTACAGTATAAACAAAAATTTTCAGTGTTAACATATTTTTTTAATTTTGAAAATTTGTTAAAAGGTTTATAGGCTACTACTACCATCTAGTATATCATACAGAAACAAAAAAATTAACTTTTAAAAAACTTCTTAAAGCAAAATTTCAATAATTCATCTATTTCCAAAATTTATCGATAAATTTTGGAAATAGATGAATTATTGAAATTTTTAGTGTTAATTAAACAACAACAAATTTTTCAATTTCAATTTGATTTTTAACTTCATTTAGGATACTATCTTAGTATCCTAACTCACAAGCCTGCTTAACTCAATCGGCAGAGTATCGGTCTTGTAAACCGAAGGTTATCGGTTCGACTCCGATAGCAGGCTATCGAAAATTTATGTGTATTGTAAAGACGTCCGGGTTAAGCGATAATATTTTATGAGATATAAATCAAGCAAAATTTTTTCAGTGACTTCCTTAAAAAAATTTTGTCTTTGTAAAATCTAAATGATTGATAGAAAAACTAATAAAACTCCTTGGTTTGAAAAGACAAAAAAACAGCTTTTTCCAAAAATCTTTCAGAATTTGGTATATTTCTTGATTCCAAATAAAGACAAAGGTTCTTTTTCCAAAATAAAGATTTTTGGAACCAACTTGAAAAATCTTATTTTTCATGGAAGGGTGTTTTCAAAGAACAAAGCTTCACGACTAGAACTAAGATAGTTTTGTTAAAAAAAACAATCTATGTTGCAATGCTTCAAAAAACGAATTACAAGAAAACAAAGTTCCAGTAAAGATCAAATTAGAAGATATGATTCAAAGCGGAATGCACTTTGGTCATTCTACTCGTGAATGGAATCCCCGAATGGGTCCGTACATCTATGGGGAAAGAAATGGCCGTCATATTTTAGATCTAGTTCAAACATATTTTTTAGTAAATAAAGTATTAAGTTTTATTGAAGAGCAGGCAGCTCAAGGAAAAACATTCTTATTTGTTGGAACAAAACAACAAGCAGCTCCATTAATTGCAAAAACAGCATTAGCTTGTGAAAGCTATTATGTTAATCAGCGTTGGCTTGGAGGAATGTTAACCAATTGGCGAACTATTCAAAAATCGCTTCGTAAACTTCAAGACTATCGACAAGCAGAAGAGCGTGGTGATTGGAATCTATTAAAAAAACAAGAAATTTCACGTAAAAGACGAGAAAAAGATCGTTTAGAAAAATATTTATCAGGTGTTGAGAATATGTCTCGATTACCTGGAGTAGTATTATATTATAGGCCAAACAGAAGAAATTCATGCCGTTAAAGAATGTCGACAGTTAGGCATTCCAACAGTTACTCTTCTCGATAGTAACTGTGATCCGCGCTTAGCTGATTGGTTTCTTCCAGCAAATGATGATTCTGTTTCAGCACTAAGTTTAATATTAAGTTGGTTTCAAGAAGCTGTCCAAACAGGTCAACGTCGCTACCGTGAACGTCAAGGAGCAAAACAACGAAAATCTACTCAAATCAGAAAAACACTTAATGTAAAAACACCTGGTTTACGAAAAGCTAATCGCCGAGTTTCTGCAACGGCAAAAAAAACAAACTCTTCCAATAATAAGGTTTAATTAAACGAAGTGTTTTTCCACATTTTAGAAATTGAATAGTATTCTTTTTTTAACTCAGTAATAGAGTTTTAAAACTAAATTACTGTCTCAAATGGATTTCTTGAGATTTAGAGGACAATTTGATTAAGTTATTTTAACTTAACAAAAAAGGTTCTGCAGAACTTGAAAAATGGAATTTTTCATGGTTCAAAGAACGCAGAAAAATTCCATTTTTCAAGGAAGGGTCTTTTCCTTGAAAAACATTTTTTTCATGGTTTTTCAAAAACTGTTCATTTAGTGCCTTTTTTGAGGTCAAAAAAGGCAACGGAACAGAACGCAGAAAAAATGACTGTTTTTTCAAATTGGTTCCAAAATTTACGAAAATTTTTGGAAAAGAACCAAAATTTTACAAAAATTTTGGAATTAACTTGGAAATATTCATTTTTCAAGAAACTAATTTGGTACTTTTGCTAGACAGTTACCAAAAACATCCACAATTTTTTTTTAACATTACATTAATGGGGTAAATTTTATGACAAACATCTGGTTTGATGTCGCAGAGGTTTCTGTAGGTCAACATTGGTATTGGGAACTTGGCAGTTATTCAGTACATGGCCAAGTATTAATTACATCTTGGATTGTTTTAGCGCTTATAGGGATCATTTGTCTGCTCGGAACTCAGAAAATCCAATCAGTATCTGGCGGGGCAACTGCGGTTGCACCAGAAGGCCTCCAAAATTTAACAGAGTACGTTACTGAATTTATCCGTGATTTAGCGAAAACACAAATTGGTGAGGAAGAATATTTAAAATGGGTTCCTTTTTTAGGGACAATTTTTCTCTTTATTTTTGTTTCTAATTGGTCAGGTGCTCTTTTACCGTGGCGTATTTTAGAACTACCAAATGGAGAACTGGCTGCTCCAACAAACGATATTAATACAACAGTGGCTTTAGCCCTTTTAACATCAATTGCTTATTTTTATGCAGGAATTAGTAAAAAAGGATTAGGATACTTTAAACGATACATTTCACCTGCCGCTTTTTTATTACCAATTAATATTTTAGAGGATTTTACAAAACCTTTATCTTTAAGTTTCCGACTTTTTGGTAATATTCTAGCTGATGAATTAGTAGTAGGTGTATTAATTACTTTAGTACCTTTAGTAATTCCAACCAATTATGCTTCTAGGATTATTTACAAGTGCAATCCAAGCACTAGTTTTTGCTACTTTAGCTGGTGCTTATATTGGTGAATCTGTTGAAGATCATCACTAATAATTCCCTTACTTTTTTGGTTACGTTTGTACTTAAAAGAAAAAAATTATCATTAAATTTTAATTGTTTTAATTTTTTAAAGGTCTTCCTTTTGCCTTTTTTGAAGTCTTTCGGTGCCTGGTCCTCAAAATTGTTTGCAATTTTGAGGAAAGACCTCAAAAAAGGCAATAAAATGGTTCGAATTTTTGAGGACCAAGGCACCAATTTTCTTAAATAATTTTAGAGTCTTTAACATCTTTTGTGTAATACCTAAAAAAAAAAAAGGTATAGCATGATTTGAATACACGGTTAAAGTCACTTGAATTTAAAGCACGGAAAGATAAGAAAAACAGTACTACTTGAAACCGAATAAAACACACACTATCATTGAACTAACAAGTTCCCTGTAATTTTTACTAAAAATAGTCCTTTTTATCGTTTCATCTCAAAAGGACTAAGGAACTATATAGAAAAGGCAAAGCAATTTAAATTACAGGGTATGCTCGTAAAATTCAAAAAAAAAGTCAGTTTTAATTCTTGGAAAAAAATCCCCAAATAAACAATTGGAACTGAATGTTGTTACTTTTTTAGTGTACTAAAAGAGTCAGTCTAAAAACTTTATTTTTGGGAAAAAATTTTTGCGTTCGTAGTCTTTTACGGAATTTTTATAAAAAATTCCGTAAAAGATTTTATACTTTTCTTTTTGGTTCAGATTTTTCTGTACCCACAAATTAGTATCAAACCTTTTTGTGTACTATAATTTACAAAAAAAGAGTTTTTGTATATCTGTGTTTTGATGCCAAAACACAGGTATAGCTAATTTTTTAGATATAAAATCCATTGGAGGTTAACAAATTATGAATCCACTTATTGCTGCTGCAAGTGTTGTTGCTGCTGGTCTTGCTGTTGGTCTTGCTTGCTATCGGACCTGGTATGGGACAAGGAACTGCTGCTGGTTATGCAGTAGAAGGTATTGCTCGTCAACCAGAAGCAGAAGGTAAAATCCGTGGTGCTCTTTTATTAAGTTTCGCATTCATGGAATCTTTAACAATTTACGGCCTTGTTGTTGCCTTAGCTCTTTTATTTGCAAATCCATTTGCTGGTTAATTTGTCTCAACCTCTTTTCTTTTCATTTCCTAACTTAAATTGGCGAGTTCTAACGTAGTTTGGTCCTCGTGGCCGTTTTTGACATCAAAAAAGGCACCGAAACAAGATATAAATCGACGAGATTTTGAAAAAATAAATTAATCTTCAAAGAAAAAAATAGGACTTTTTGAAAGAATACTAAAAAAATATAAGATCCTTTCAAAAAGTCCTATTTTTTTATTTTTGAGTCGATGTGGTGCCTTTTTTGAAATCAAAAAAGGCAAACGAGTTAAGTTATGGGCAGAGGGGTATAAACGTTCTCTCAACTAACGTTGAGGGAATTTCTAAGAAGTTTTTTAAAAAACTTTTCTATCGGTTGGACATCATAATATTAAGGAGATTTTATGCTTTTCAGCACTTCTTTCCTTTTGATCGGGCATTTTGGCTTTAATACAAATATTTTAGAAACCAATGTGCTAAATTTAGCGGTGGTGCTGGCGGTCGTTCTAACTTATGTTGGTGATGCTTTACGAGGTCTTCTTGCAAATCGAAAACAAACGATTCTAATGAATTTTCGTGAAGCTGATCAACGTGCTCAAGAAGCTCAAGATCGATTACGTCAAGCTCAGCTTGAATTAGAACAAGCACAATCAAAAGCTCAAAAAATCCGAGAACAAGCAAGTGTTACAATTGAGCAAGAGAAAAAACAATTTCTTCGTCAAACACAAGATGACATTCAACGTCTCGGAACTCTTCAACAAGAGACATTAAAATTTGAGCAACAAAAAGCTCAAAATGAACTTGCTCAAAAATTAGTTAAATTAGCATTGCACAGGTTCGTGAGAAACTTAATCAACGATTAACTTCTTCAATTCACAGTGCAGTGAATAATTTTCAAATTGTACTCTTTACGAATTATAAAGCCAGTTAGTCCCTTGAAAACAATGAAATTTTTCATGGTTCAAAGAACGTAAAAAAAAATATCTTTTTTCAAGTTCTGATGAATCCAATTTTTTTGGGGTTGACTTTCCTCCCTCTTTCAAAATTTAGTAAATTTTGAAGCCGGATGGAACGGACCTTTTGACGCTCTCTTGCCTTGAAAATTTTCGTTTTTTAAGAATCTTTTAACTACGTATCAAAAATTTTTGGTTCTCTGGGTTTCCAAATTGTTTACAATTTTTTGCCTTGAAAAATTCCATTTTTTAAGTTGGTTCTGTTTGCTTTTTTTTTGACTTCAAAAAAAAAGCACCATCTTTATTTTTGGAAAAAGATCCTTTGGTCCTCAAAATTGTGGACAATTTTGAGGATGGGCTCAGAAAAGGCACCAAAAGAAACCAAAACAAGGTACAACCTTTTTTTGATTTGTCAAAAAAAGTGAAGAAAGTCAAAGTATCACTGACAAAACATTTTGATTTGTCACAAAGAGGAGGCGGTTCAACATACCATGGTAAAAATTAGACCTGATGAAATTAGTAGTATTATCAAACAACAAATTGAGCAGTATCAACAAGAAGTTAAAGCAGTAAATGTAGGGACTGTCTTCCAAGTTGGGGATGGAATTGCGCGCATTTATGGTCTTGACAAGGTTATGGCTGGTGAATTAGTTGAATTTGAAGATGGTACAGTAGGTATTGCTTTAAACCTAGAAGCAAAAAACGTTGGTGCTGTACTTATGGGTGAAGGCACAACTGTTCAAGAAGGATCTTCTGTACGTGCAACTGGTAAAATTGCTCAAATTCCAGTAGGTGAAGCTTATCTAGGTCGTGTCGTTAACGCTCTTGCTCGCCCAATTGATGGAAAAGGTGAAATTGCTACAAAAGAGAACCGTCTTATTGAATCACCAGCTCCTGGAATCATTTCACGTCGTTCAGTACATGAACCGTTGCAAACAGGTATTGTTGCCATTGATGCAATGATTCCAATTGGTCGTGGTCAACGTGAGTTAATTATTGGTGACCGACAAACAGGGAAAACAGCTATTGCTGTAGACACAATTCTTAACCAAAAAGGAAAAGATGTTATTTGTGTTTACGTGGCAATTGGACAAAAAGCATCATCAATTGCACAAGTAGTAAATACTTTACAAGAACGTGGTGCAATGGACTATACAATTATTGTTGCCGCAACAGCTGATTCACCTGCAACATTACAATATTTAGCTCCATATACAGGTGCAGCTTTAGCTGAGTACTTTATGTACACTGGCCGTCATACTCTCGTAATTTATGATGATTTAACAAAACAAGCTCAAGCGTATCGCGAAATGTCTTTATTATTACGTCGTCCGCCGGGGCGCGAAGCTTATCCGGGTGACGTTTTCTATTTACATTCACGACTTCTAGAACGTGCTGCTAAATTAAATGATAAATTAGGCAGTGGAAGTATGACAGCTCTTCCTGTTGTTGAAACGCAAGAAGGCGATGTTTCTGCATACATTCCAACTAATGTAATTTCAATTACTGACGGGCAAATCTTTTTATCTGCGGATATCTTTAATGCTGGTATTCGCCCTGCAATTAACGTAGGTATTTCAGTATCGAGAGTTGGTTCTGCGGCACAACCAAAAGCTATGAAACAAGTTGCTGGGAAACTTAAGCTAGAGTTAGCTCAATTCGCCGAATTAGAGGCTTTCTCCCAATTTGCTTCCGATTTAGATCAAGCAACTCAAAATCAATTAGCACGTGGTCAACGTTTACGTGAGTTATTAAAGCAATCGCAATCATCGCCTTTATCTTTAGAAGATCAGGTAGCAAGTATCTATGCAGGGACAAATGGTTATTTAGACCCTATTTCAGCAGATCGTGTTCGTGCGTTCTTAATTGGTTTACGTCAATACCTGGCAACAAATAAACCACAATACGGGGAAATTCTTCGTTCTACTAATGCCTTAACTGATGACGCTCAAAATCTTTTAAAAGAAGCTTTAAAAGAATACACTGAAGAATTTTTAGCTAGTGCTAAATAAAACTTATCTTTAGAAAGATTTTTTAAAAAACTTTTGTAAATTTTTTAAAAGATTTTATTCTTCGGATCTTCTTATCTTTTTATTATTTTAAGCTCACTATCTAAAAATTTTTAGATAGTGAGCTTAAAATAATAAAATTGTTTAGAAGTTTAATGGAAAATTAATGGGAACATCATTGAGTTGGTTTGAAATTCTATCACAGATGCTATCCTGTTTTACTAAAAAAATTTAGTTCTAAATTTTTTTAAACTTTGGTTCTTTTCCAAAAATTTTCATAAATTTTTGGAACCAACTTGAAAAAACATTTATTTTTTCTGCGTTCTGTTCCAAAAATGTTTATTCTTCGAAAAACCATGAAAAAAAAATGTTTTCTTTCAAGGAAAAGGTTGCATTTTTTTATTTTTTTTAGTAAAATAGATTTTAAATTTCCTATAACGCCTGCTTAGCTCAGTTGGTTAGAGCATCCGTCTCATACGCGGAATGTCACTAGTTCGAGTCTAGTAGCAGGCACCCATTTCTTTGCGGGTATAGCTCAGTGGTAGAGCGGCACCTTGCCAAGGTGCATGTCGCGCGTTCGACTCGCGTTACCCGCTAATTTAGTTTCCAAGTATCCGTATCTAGAAGCAATCTCCTTGAAAACATTTATTGTTTTAAAGTTCTGCCGAGCTTTTCGTTATTCAGTTTTTTTTTAACTAGAAAATAAATTTTGGTTTAGATAAAAAATGTTTTATTAATGGTGGCTGGATGGTCTTGAGTCTGGTTTCTTTTCGTGATAGAATAACCATGGCTGTTGTAGTAAAAATTTTTTTAAACTTTTTCCTACAACCGGTTTGACCTGCAAAATGAAAGCCAAAAGTTTTTGGTTTACTGTTTGAGGTCTATTCGCATAATGACAACCAAAAGTTTTTTCTTTCCCTTACTCAAAATTGTGAACACTTGGTGCCTTTTTTTTGGTTTAATCTCTTGAAAAATCACATTCTTCCAGCTTTTTTTACTTAAAAAGGGCTTGTAGTGCTTTTTTTTTTGGTACAAAAAAAAAAAAACAAAGGGTTGGTTCCAAAACTTTCGTAAAATTAAAAAAAGCTGTTTTGGAAAAGGAAAGAATAATTAATTTTTAGAGTAAATTGCTAAAATAAGTTTGTTTTAGTTAAGTGTATATCCAGTACCCAATATTTTCTGGGGTTTTAAAAGAAAGGTCTCCTTGAAAAAAATTCTGCAGAACCTTTATCTTAGCAAAGCAAATAAATTCATAAAAAAATCTAAAAAATATGAGCGTTTCTACAGAAACAAAAAGTATTGGTCGTATTACCCAAATTATTGGTCCAGTATTAGATGTATCATTTCCACCAGGAAAAATGCCAAATATTTATAATGCATTAACTGTTCGTGGAAAAAATGAAGCCGGTCAAGAAATTTCTGTAACATGTGAAGTTCAACAATTATTAGGTGATCATTGTGTGCGTGCTGTAGCGATGAGTGCAACTGACGGTCTGATGCGTGGAATGGAAGTTGTAGATAGTGGAAAACCATTAAACGTTCCAGTAGGTCAAGCTACTTTAGGTCGTATTTTTAACGTGTTAGGTGAACCAGTAGATAATCTTGGGCCTGTAAACACTAAAGATCAACTTCCCATTCACCGCTCAGCACCTGCTTTTGTTGACTTAGATACTAAACTCTCTATTTTCGAAACTGGAATTAAGGTTGTTGATCTTTTAGCTCCGTATCGTCGAGGCGGAAAAATTGGTTTATTTGGTGGAGCTGGGGTTGGTAAAACTGTTCTTATCATGGAATTAATCAATAATATTGCAAAAGCTCATGGTGGGGTGTCTGTATTTGGTGGCGTTGGTGAACGTACACGTGAAGGAAATGACCTTACATGGAAATGAAAGAATCTGGTGTTATTAACGAATCAAATATCAGTGAATCCAAAGTAGCACTTGTTTATGGTCAAATGAACGAACCACCTGGGGCACGTATGCGTGTTGGTTTAACTGCATTAACAATGGCGGAGTATTTCCGTGATGTTAATAAACAAGATGTTCTTTTATTTATTGATAACATTTTCCGTTTTGTTCAGGCTGGTTCTGAAGTTTCTGCTCTTTTAGGTCGTATGCCTTCAGCTGTAGGATATCAACCAACCTTAGCTACTGAAATGGGTGGTTTACAAGAACGTATTACTTCTACAAAAGACGGAAGTATTACCTCAATTCAAGCTGTTTATGTTCCTGCGGATGATTTAACAGATCCGGCTCCAGCTACAACATTTGCTCACTTAGATGCAACAACAGTACTTTCTCGAAATTTAGCGTCTAAAGGTATTTATCCAGCCGTAGACCCGTTAGATTCTACGTCAACAATGTTACAACCATGGATTGTTGGTGATCAACATTACCAATGTGCCCAAAATGTAAAACAAACTTTACAACGTTATAAAGAATTACAAGATATCATTGCAATTTTAGGTTTAGATGAATTATCTGAAGAAGATCGTCTTATCGTAGCACGAGCTCGTAAAATTGAACGTTTCCTATCTCAACCTTTCTTTGTTGCCGAAGTCTTTACAGGATCACCTGGAAAATATGTAAGTCTTGCCGAAACAATTCAAGGATTTAACATGATCTTATCTGGTGAACTTGACGATCTTCCTGAACAAGCTTTTTATTTAGTTGGTAACCTTGATGAGGCTGTTGCTAAAGCCGCAACACTTTCTTAGGACTACTCAACAATAGTTGAGGAATTCTAACTATCCTGTCAAATTGATCAAATTTGATAGTAGAAAAGTTATTTCAGCCCTTTTTTTACCGTAGTAAGAAGAAGGTTCTGCAGAACTTGAAAAAACATTTATTTTTTCTGCGTTCTGTTCCGTTGCCCTTTTTGACCTCAAAAAAGGCACTAAATGAACATTTTTGAAAAACCATGAAAAAAAAAATGTTTTTTCAAGGAGGATAAACAGATTTCAATATTTATTCCAAACTAAAACTATGACATTGCAAGTTTGCATCATGACACCTGATCGTATCTTTTGGAACGATCAGGCAGATGAAATTATTCTTCCCACTAATACGGGTCAAATGGGTGTTTTAACAAATCATGCACCTTTAATTACTGCATTAGACATAGGCGTAACTTTAATTCGATCTAATTCCAATTGGATTCCTGTAGCACTTATGGGCGGTTTTGCTTTAGTAAAACAAAATCAAGTAACAATCTTAGTTAATGAAGCTGAATCGGCTCAAACAATTGGTCTTGACGAAGCTGAAAAAGCTTTTGAAGAAGCCAAAACTAAATTAGAACTGTCTCAGGGCGAAAAACAGCGTGTTGAAGCTACCTTTGTATTTAAACGCGCTCGAGCTCGTTATCAAGTAGTAAAACAATTAGGAGCATAAAAATTTTAGGCATTCCTTGAAAAAAACTTTGTTTTTTTCAAGGAATGCCTAAAATTTTTTATTGCTTTTATTAGTATTAGTTGTTTTTATCTTTCTTGCTTGGTTTTCAATTGAAAACCAAGCAAGAAAGATAAAAACAATCTCCTACATTATATTTACCTTGAAAAACCTCATTTTTCATGGTAAAAAGTTGTTTCCAAAACTCTTCATTTTTGGAAACAACTTTTTTGAACAGAAAGACGTAAAAACAAACCTATGAAAGTTGACAAACTTTATTGTTTTTACTACAAAAAGGCTATTTGCTCCAAATTTTAACCTTCATTGTTATATAATTATTTAAAATTTTTTTTATGGCTCGATATAGAGGTCCCAAATTACGTATTGTTCGTCGTTTAGGTGAATTACCTGGATTAACACAAAAGCATTGTACAAGAGACTTTCCGCCGGGACAACACGGCCCAAAAAAACGAGGTGGCGGAAATCAACAATCTAAAGAGTCACAGTATGCTGTGCGTTTAAAAGAAAAACAAAAATTACGCTTTAATTACGGTATCAGCGAACGTCAATTAATGAGTTATGTTCAAGAAGCTCGTCGAAGAAAAGGTTCAACCGGTGAAATTTTATTACAACTTCTTGAAATGCGATTAGATAATATTGTATTTCGTTTAGGATTTGCCCCAACTATTGCAGCGGCTCGTCAACTTATAAGTCATGGGCATATTACTGTAAATAACCAACGAGTGACAATTCCAAGTTTTGTTTGTAAAACTAACGATCAGATTTCAGTTGCTTCAAGCTCTCAAAAATTTGTGAAAAATTCTGTTGAGCGTTTTACAAATGTTCTTCTTGCGCCGCATCTAGAAATAAACCCAGATAAATTAAGTGCGATAGTTCGTAATACAGTATCGCGAGAAAACATTGGACTACAAATTAACGAGTTACTTGTTGTTGAATTTTATTCCCGAAAAATTTAAATTTTTCGTGTTATCTTTTATTTATCAAGCTTTTCTTAGAATTTTTTTCCATAAATTTTGCAAAATTTATGGAACGACTTGATGTCTTTTTTGTTTAAAAAAAAGCTGCTCCAATGCAAGCCAAAAAGATAAAATTATGTGGTTTTTTTAATCCTCTAAAATTTTTATTTTTTTATTCGTTCAATAATTTAATCAAAAAAACTAGTGACGTTTTTTGGGTTACAGAAAAACGTCAAGAAATTGTAGTCGTCTATATTTTGGTTTTTTTCAAAAATGTACAAAACATTTGGTGCTTTTTTTTTTTTTTCTTTCCTCAAAATTGTTCACAATTTTGAGGAAAGAAGCAAAGAGGACCAAGGCACCGAAACCAACTTGAAAAAGTTCACTTTCTCATGGTTCTTTTCAAAAATTTAGATTTGGTGCCTTTTTGCAATAAAAAAGACAAAGGAACTAATACATAATAAGTTAAATTTTTCAAGGACAAAGCTAAAGATTTCGGGAGATAATTAGAAATCATATTATTTTAAGGTTTGTTTCAATTTGGGTTCTCGGTGCTTAAAAAAAAGGAAAGATGTCCGAGTGGTTTAAGGTGTAGATCTGGAACGTCTATATGATAGTAATATCATCGAGGGTTCAAATCCCTCTCTTTCCGTGTTGCATGCTCCCCGTTTTTTTTGTTTTGGGTTTCCTCTAATATTCTTTTTTGTTCGGTTTGGATTTTAGTATAGAATGGTTTAATATGAAAAATAAGTCGTTATGGTGAAATTGGTAGACACACAAGCTTGAGGGGTTTGCGGATATTACATCCATCCCGGTTCGAGTCCGGGTAACGGCATAATTAAAATTTTGAGGGTTTAACGACGTTTTTGTTTTGTTACTGATTTTAATTTAAGAAAAAATTTTTTCTTTTTTTAAACTTGATTTGTTGAACCAGCTTTTTTTTTATAGAGGTAAAAAGAATACATACATTTTTTTCTATTCTTTAAGAATTAAAAAAGAATTAAAAACTTGTTAGTATTGTCACCGAAATTCGTTTTAGCAATGTTTCAAATCGTGATGACAATACTCTGTTAGTAGCCCTAGATGCTAGAGTTTTTTTGTTGAATCTACAAATTGTCCTTACACTTTAAAAAGTAAAGATTCGGCCTTTATACAGTCGAAACACTTTTTTGATACTCGTTTATTAAAAACCTCAAGATCGGAAAAAATAACATCCCAAATTAACCTGTTTTTTGTTTTTAAGTGTTTAATACTTTGACAAAAGGTACTCCAATTAATCATTTGGAAATCGCCCATGTCTGTAAAAACTCCTGGCGAATATAAACGAGCTATGTTCTTCAAGGCTTCTATTTTTTAATCTCCTTGAAGAGATTTTATCGATGGAAATTCTGTAAGATGACTTCCGTTTTGAGAAAGGGAAGCACCAATGTTTTCATGAGTATTTAAAATACTGACAAAATCTTCATAGTCTCCCAAAAGCCCCTCGCATCTTTCTGTTATTTCTAGTGAGAGGACCTGTAAAACAATCTCAGATTTTTCTACGTTATCAAAAATTTGTGATAAAATTTTGGCGTCGAAGTATTCTCTTGCTTCTCTTTTCTCTTGTGAATCACCAGTAGGAAGTAAGAGCAGTTGAGTATTATACGATTTAGAAAGACCTTTTAAAATTAGCTCTGGAGTTGTTAACAAATTATCGGGTTTACCCTCAACTTTTTTTCATATTCAAGGATAAAGTCTATGAAAATTCTTTTAATCGTATTGTAACAGTCTTGAGGTTTCTCAAGGTCTAAACCAGTAAAAATGGTATAACTTGATCTTTTTAACGTTTCTTGACGCCCTGAATCGTGACAAAAATATGATGCAAGTTCTGTTAAACTTTTTTAGAGTCTTTAAGATCAGAACGAAAATGACCCTGATCGTTCAGAACAAAGGGAAATTTGGAACATAGTTCATTACGCCAATTAACATATCTAGAAAAAACTTCGTCCAGTGTCATTCTAACAGCATGAAAATGAGCTGGAATTAAATAATTTTTAGTTTTGGAGTTTTGATAAAAGATTTGACTTTTATTCTCTAAGGTATACCCTTGAGTTCGCAAATCATTGAAATGAGAAAAAATTACGTCGAGATTTTTTTCCTGTCTTATGTAGCCCTATCATAGTTTTCTTTGAACAAGTTATAGCCAATTTTTAAAATTTCATCGTTACTTGTGGCCCATTTACTAATAGGAGCACGTTTAAAAAGAAAATCGGAAAAAGGTTCATCAATAGAAAGAAAAGAAGTGTATTTTGTAACTTGACGAAATATCTGATTCATCTTAGAAAGTTCTCTTCCCAAAATTTTTTGCGATTGGTCATAATGAATTTGATTAACAGCTAAACAGCTCCATTTTCCGACCATTGGAACAAGAGTAACATGTTCTTCACTTTTCTCGTCAACCAGAAGACTTGTCAAACCAGAATTTCTGGTTCCAGTTGGGATTAATTTTGCGTTCTCATTATACGAATCTAGTAGCCATTGTACAAAAAAGAACGCTTCGGGTTTGAAAAAACTTCAAACATTTTTTTAAACTCGTCTTTTGGTCTTTGATTGTCATCCCCAGAAAAAGAAGTCCTTTTAATAGTGGTTGTAGCTTGCATCTTAACAGTAAAAGTTTGTGTTTTTTGAGCTTGTTGAAATGCGCTGGTTAAATTTTTTGACTCGGTTACTTCAAAAGGAACGGCATTAAGTTTTGAAACTTGTCTGCGAAACGTAGCGGATGAAATTAATGCATGATGACGAGAAGGTCGATTCGAATCTGTTCGCTCCGAGGTTGGAGCTATAAGTTTCCCCGAAGGAGGGGTTCTTGAAGCAGCCCACGCAGATTTGTTGAATCCCGCACAGGAAATAATTGCGACGAGAACGGGTACAAAGTATGAAATAAAAAGAAAAATTTAGTTTTCCAATTGTTATTGTCTTTATTTGGCTTTTTTTCATAA
>CP084607.1:0-7500 GCA_025917655.1 Chlorella sorokiniana | reverse complement strand
ATAACTCTCTCTAAGGAACTCGGCAAAATGACCCCGTAACTTCGGGAGAAGGGGTGCCAAGTAACTAAAAATTGCTTGGTCGCAGTGACCAGGCCCTGGCGACTGTTTATCAAAAACACAGGTCTCCGCAAAGTCGCAAGACAACATATGGGGGCTGACGCCTGCCCAGTGCCGGAAGGTTAAAGAAGTTGGTTATTCATTTTTGGAGAAGCTGACGACTGAAGCCCCGGTGAACGGCGGCCGTAACTATAACGGTCCTAAGGTAGCGAAATTCCTTGTCGGGTAAGTTCCGACCCGCACGAAAGGCGTAACGATCAGGGCACTGTCTCGGAGAGAGACTCGGTGAAATAGACATGTCTGTGAAGATGCGGACTACCTGCACCTGGACAGAAAGACCCTATGAAGCTTGACTGTAGCTTGGAATTGGGTTCGGGCTCTTCTTGCGCAGCCTAGGTGGGAGGCGTTGAAAGTTTTTTTTCGGGAAAACTGGAGCCATCAGTGAGAGACCACTCTGGAGGAGCTAGAATTCTAATGGCGTTCCTTGAAGCAGGACGCTTGACAGTTTCAGGTGGGCAGTTTGACTGGGGCGGTCACCTCCTAAAAGGTAACGGAGGTGTGCAAAGGTTCCCTCAGGCTGGACGGAAATCAGCCGTAGAGTGTAAAGGCAGAAGGGAGCTTGACTGCAAGACCTACAAGTCGAGCAGGGGCGAAAGCCGGCCTTAGTGATCCGACGGTTCCGCGTGGAAGGGCCGTCGCTCAACGGATAAAAGTTACTCTAGGGATAACAGGCTGATCTTCCCCAAGAGTTCACATCGACGGGAAGGTTTGGCACCTCGATGTCGGCTCATCGCAACCTGGGGCGGTAGTACGTCCCAAGGGTTGGGCTGTTCGCCCATGAAAGCGGTACGTGAGCTGGGTTCAGAACGTCGTGAGACAGTTCGGTCCATATCCGGTGTAGGCGTTAGAGCATTGAGAGGAGCCTTCCATAGTACGAGAGGACCTGGAAGGACACACCTCTGGTATACCAGTTATCATGCCAATGGTACACGCTGGGTAGCCATGTGTGGAGTGGATAACCGCTGAAAGCATCTAAGTGGGAAGCCCACCTCAAGATGAGTGCTCTCTATGAGGTCACAGGAAGACAACCTGGTTGATAGGCGAAAGGTGTAAGGCTAGTAATAGTTTCAGCTGATTCGTACTAATAGACCCATTGATTTTGACCAAATAAATATAGCCCGAAATTTACTAAATTTTGGCAAAGACTGCCTGTTCCGTTTTTTAGAAAAAAACGGAACAGGCAGTCATTACCTTGTATTCTTGCTTGCATGGAACCACCTTATCCATCCCGAACTAAGAAGTGAAACGTGCAAGGGGCGACGATACTTGAGGGGAGGCCCTCTGGAAAAATAGTTTAATGCAAGGTATGTTGATAATTTTTGAGAATAAAAAATTTATTCTTTCTTGTCCTTAAAATTACGAACCATTTATTGCTTTGAAAAACCAATGTTTTTTCAAGTTCCCGAACCTTTTTGAGATCAAAAAAGGCACCGAAAGCCTTGGTCTAATGTTGAAAAGGCCAAGCTCTGTGTATCTATGGGCAACTTGTTTTTCAATCAAATCTTTCATTTTCCATATAATTCTTCTATAAAATTAAAGAATTCTTTTGGAATTTTTTTGTCTGCTTGACAAAAATACGAAAACCCTCGCGATACCAAAGTTTTAGCAAACCTAAAGATCGGTGAGAATAAGTCCAATATAACAATCATACGTATCCTCTTTTTATAAAAAGAGGATACGAAAGTTCTAAAAGTTAACGTTGTTATTCTCTTTATACTTTGATTTTTAGATTGAGAAAACTTAGTAGTTTGTTGCGTTTCTCTGCTTTTTCCAGATTGTTATCAATTTGTATCCTTTAAAAAAACAAAGGGTTTTTTCAGGGAAGACTTTCAACTTTTTTTATTTCCTGAATAGTTTTTTAGTTCATAAAAGCATTCGCTGATAGTATAGTTTATTTGGGAAGAATTTTTTATGACTTGTTTCTAGTTAATTTTTGAGAGTTTCTTTTTTATTAAATTTTTACCAACTGATTCCAGCCTAAATTTTCTAATGCTTGATTTCTACGTAATGGTCTTGTGACTAGTTCAAGAATATCTCGAGCATTTGTAAAACCATGAATTTGAGCAAATGTAAACTCGACAGACCATTTTGTATTAATTCCACGAGCTTCTAAGGGATTTGCATGCGCCATACCAGTGATCGCCAAATCAGGTTGTAATTCACGAATTCGTTGAATTTGATTGTAATTATCCGGCTTTTCAACGATACGTGGCACTGGAACATTCATTTTGGAACAGGTTTTTTCAAGGAATTTTAATTCTGCTGATTGAAATCTTTTATCTAAATAAGGAATTCCAATTTCATAGACGATCATACCACAACGAATTAAAAATCGGGCTAAAGAAATTTCTAATAAATTATCTCCCATAAAAAAAACAGATTTTCCACGAACCAAAGCAATGTAATCTTGTAGAGAGTCCCAAATCTGTTTTTCTCGCTGTTCGAGTTCTAAAGGTACAATATTAAAAACTGCACAGATTTTTTCTAACCAAGCTTTTGTCCCATCTGGTCCAATAGGAAATGGAGCACTAATAAGTTTACATTTTCTTCGTCGCATCAGAGTTGTAGCTGTTCGACTGAGAAAAGGATTTACTCCACAAACATAAACAGTTTCGTTTAAAATAGGAAGATCCACATAGCGTTGTGCGGGTAACCAGCCAGCAACTTCAATTCCACATTTTTTTAATTCGAAATTCAATTGTGTAGCAACGTTGGTTGGTAAAGAACCAAATAATACAAGTGGCTTTTGTTGATCTAAATTTTTATCTGAACAAGAACTGGTATGGCTAACTGAAGGACATCGTTGCACCAGCGAAGATAAAACGGTATCTTCCCCTTGTGTAAAGGCATAATCTAATCCATTTGCCCTGGCAACCACAATTGGAGTTTGAATTTCTGCTTCAAGGCGTGGTGCCATTCCTTCCAAATCCATTTTAATAATTTCTGTTGTACACGTACCAATCCAAACAATAACACTTGGATTGCGATCTTGTTTAATTTGTAAACAGAGTCTTTTTAGCTCTTTATAATCGTTTAATTGCGCTGAAATGTCGGCTTCTTCCAATTCAGCCATAGCATATCGGGGTTCAGCAAAAATCATAACGCCAAGGGCGTTTTGAAGAAAATATCCACATGTTTTTGTCCCAATAACTAAAAAAAAACTGTCTTCAATTTTTTGGTAAAGCCAAGCAACACAACTAATTGGGCAAAAGGTATGATAATTGCCAGTTTCACAATCAAAGGTTAAACTAGTATCTAATTTTAAGTTTGTCATAAAGTCGAATTTTTAATCGAATCAAAAACAAAAAATTCTAACCTGAAAACAAAATGAAGCTAGGTTCTTTTATTCTAGGTTGAGAACCTTTTGTAAAAATAATTTTATTGAAAACGCTTGTTTCAAGTTAGTTCGTCCTCAAAATTGCCTTGAAAAATCCCATTTTTCATGGTCTTTTCCTTGAAAAAAAAAACATTTTTTTCATGGTTCAAAGAACGCAGAAAAAAAGATGTTTTTTTTCAAGTTCTGCAGAACCAAAATTTTGAGAAATTTTGGAAACCAAACACATTCCTCAAAATTGTTGACAATTGTGAGGACCAAATGGATGCTTTGGTGCCTTTTTTGACCTCAAAAAAGGCAAAAAGTTGGTTCCAAAAATTTATGAAAATTTTTGGAAAAAGAACCTTTTTTTTAAGGAATAAAAAAAGGTGAAAAAGTAAAAAACATTGTTAAACAATTAAAAAATCTAACTCATTTGTTCCGATACCTTTATCAGACGGATTGCACTTATTAACATTTTGGGTTACAGATAAATCTCTTGCTGGCGTTCCTGTTAAATAAAAGGTTGATAAAACACTGAATAATTGACGGTCCTCTAATTCCATTGGTATAACACCTTCCGGAAAAGTTAACATTGATCAGCAATATTTAAATAGAAATCACATATATATGTTAAACTTGGTTCGCTTTCAGCCATTTCAAAAACAGTTTTTCCTTTAACCCGAGATATTCGAATATCTTCAATCAGGGGTAATACTTCAAGAACAGGCATTGGGCAAATTTCAACATATTTATCAATAAGATCACGTAGTGTAGTCCTGTTTCCGATTAAGCCCGCTAATCTTAAAGGATGAGTTTTTGATTTTTCTCGGACAGAGGCTACAATTCTATTTGCTGCAAAAAGTGCATCAAAACCGTTATCAGTAACAATTAAACAATAATCAGCATAATTTAATGGAGCAGCAAAGCCTCCACAAACAACATCACCTAGAACATCAAATAAAATCACATCATATTCATAAAAAGCATTCAATTCTTTTAATAACTTTACTGTTTCACCAACTACATAACCTCCACAACCGGCCCCAGCGGGCGGCCCACCTGCCTCTACAGAGTCCACTTTTCCGTATCCTTGATAAATAACATCTTCCAATTTTGTTAATTTTGAATTTTTAGATTTCAAAAGACCTGCTCAGAAAGGATAAAATATTTAATTTTAGCTTCCAACTTTTTTAGGCTATTTTTGCGGACCAAGGCTTTCCTCAAAATTGTTCGAAATTTTGAGGATCAAGGCACCTATTTCTGTTTTCAAAGGCTAAAACACTAAAAAAACCTGGGCTGATCGCTTTCCATCGCTGGAAAGTTCAGACTATATCATCAACCAATTTACTGTAGATTGGTTGTCCGGCGTGTAGTCGTTGAGGGGTCATTTAGCTCTCACTTTTAAGGAAAAGATAAGAGGACTTCCCTGCTGATTGTCCGCACTGAACATATTGTCACCAAAAATTTATTCAGGACCAAACAAAACAAGGTTTTTC
Organism: Chlorella sorokiniana; assembly: GCA_025917655.1. Lineage (NCBI taxonomy): Eukaryota > Viridiplantae > Chlorophyta > Trebouxiophyceae > Chlorellales > Chlorellaceae > Chlorella > Chlorella sorokiniana. The sequence goes on along the minus strand of CP084607.1, from coordinate 2,571 downwards.
AAGGTTCTTTTTGCAAAAATATTTATTTTTGGAACCACCTTTTTGCTTTTTTTGCAATCAAAAAAAGCACCAATTTCATTTTTCTGCGTTTTGTTTGTCCTCAAAATTGCAAACAATTTTGAGGAAAGCCTTTTTTACTTCAAAAAAGGCACTAATGCTTTTTCTTGGAAAACCCATGAAAAAAACCATTGTTCAAGGAAGATTTTTGGTAATGTCAGATTCTACACCATTTATTCACACAAAAAATTTGCACGAGTATGGACGGATGTTCCAGCATATAGCCAGATTTCACTTAAGTGTTACCAACTTAAGCGCCCCATGATGTTAAGGCCACACATCTTCATAATGATAATCTTTGGCTTGTAACGTGTCGATAATTGTTGGAATAAGAAACCCTGTTAAGGTAAATGTACTATCATGTTTTGGATCACATCCGATTTGTAAAACTTTTTTTCCTCGTCTTGCCAAAGCAATAGAAATATTACAACTTGTAGTTGATTTTCCAATTCCACCTTTTCCATAAACAGCTAATTTCATAATTAAAGACTCCTTTAGTTGGGGCTACTCTTTAGATTTCCTTTGATAATCAATAAAATAATAAAAAAATCATCCTTTTTTATAGATAGTCTTAGTTTAATCTGTTTTTTTTTTTTTTTTTTATATGTTTTTTTATAATAATAAAAAAATAGTTTGTAAACTTAAGTAAATAATCTATAATAAACTAAGATATATCTAAAATCAATTTTTGACTGGCCCTTGTAGTGTTTTTTGTTTTGATTAAATTTATAAAAAAATTGAGGAAATTTTAGACGTTGTGATGGCTTGGTCCTTGAAAAAACATTTTTTTTTCATGGTATTTCCTAAAATTTTGAGAAATTTTGGGAACCGAACGCATTCCTCAAAATTGTCAATAATTTTGAGGACCAAATGAATGTTTTTTCAAGTTCTGCAGAACCTTTCTGCCTTGCTCCTCAAAATTGCCAACAATTTTATTGTCTTTTTTTATGTCAAAAAAGACAGAGAAAAAGGTTCTTTTTCCAAAAATTTTCATAAATTTTTGGAACCAACTTGAAAAAAAAATTTCAAGGCACTAATTGTTTACAATTTTGAAGAAAGAAACAAAAAAAAAAGTCTTCCAAAAAAATTACTCATTTTTTGGTACTAATAAATTTTATTTTGTTTTATCTTACAGAGTTGAATTGGCTTTTACATATTTAATCTTCAATTTTGTATTATGATTTTTTGAAAACCATGATAATTAATATTCCTAGAATAGAAAATCTTTGTATTAATACCTGTTTTACTGTTTTATTTTTTACTACGGTCTATTATTGGGTAACAATTAGTTTTGCTCAGAATTCTTCTTATAGAAAAACAGGATTATTTGGTTATGCCTGTGCACTCTTATGTTTAACAACTCATTTAATTCTTCGTTGGTCAGATTCGGGACATTTTCCTTTAAGTAATTTATACGAATCTTTGATTTTTTTAGGATGGTGTTTGATACTTTTCCATATTTACATTGAAACATCAATGAAAACCCTTTTAGTAGGGGTTTTAACAGCCCCTGCTATTTTTTGTTTAATTGCTTTTACTGATTTTAGCTTACCGCCAGATTTACAGAAAAGCAGCCCACTAGTTCCAGCATTACAATCAAATTGGTTAGTTATGCATGTAACGGTTATGATTGCAAGTTATGCCGCCTTACTTTTAGGGTGTTTAGTCGGAATGGCTTATCTTCTTTTTCAAAAGTTTTTTCTGATTCAATTTCTACAAATTTAGCCGTTACAACTAGAAACGCCTCTTTAACAAATGAGACCAATTTACCAATTGAAATTAAGAATATTCTTTTTGCTGCAAATACAGGGGCTACAGTCGAGGTAGATAATATCGACAGAAAATCAGTCAATTTACCTAACGTGGAAAATTCTAAAAAAGTTCTTTTATTTTTAGATAATTTAAGTTATCGAACAATCGGCATTGGCTTTTGTTTTTTAACATTAGGGATTTTATCGGGGGCCGTTTGGGCAAATGAAACATGGGGTAATTATTGGAGCTGGGATCCGAAAGAAACATGGGCTTTTATCACTGGTTAACCTTTGCTTCTTATTTACATAGTCGTTTCATCGGCGGTTGGAGTGGTTCAAAACCTGCTTGGATTGCAAGTTTTGGTTTTGTTATTGTTTGGATTTGTTATCTTGGTGTAAATCTTTTAGGCCAAGGTCTTCATAGTTATGGGTTTCTTGCAGGTTAAAGTCTGTTGATTTTTTCCTGTATTTAATTTCACCATTTAACAAAGAAATTTTTGCTAACTTCTATTTTTTCTTTTTTACTAAAAAAAGCATACTCATAAAATCATCACCAAAATTAGTAATTTTCAAACTCAAATCATCATGAAAATTTATTAGATCTACATTAGTTGTTTTTTCCTACCTTTACGATAATTTTTATTTGTTTTATACTTACACTGCACTTAATCTAAGTATATAACAAATAAAAAAGTTTTTGTCTTTTTTGTTTACTTCCGCAAAATTGTTCACAATTTTGAGGACCAAAACACCAAGTCGACTT
>CP084621.1:0-77013 GCA_025917655.1 Chlorella sorokiniana | reverse complement strand
CCATTTATTGCATGTTTTTTTTAAAAAAAAAATGCACCATGACCATGAAAAAACACACGAGAATTTCAAGGATGTCTGGCGTGTAGTCGTTGAGGGATATTTTCAAATACTTCCCTGCTGATTGTCTGCACTTAAACTTTTTCTTGGTACTCGTGTCGTCTCTTTTCTTTTTTTCTTGAAACAGATAAGAGCACCAAGCATTAAGATTCTTTTGTAACAAAAAAATACTTTGTTTTTTTGTTATCACCTTTTCAAAATCTCACGGGGTAACTTGCCAATTAGTGGGGCACACTAAACCATGAGACATTGCAAGGACAGAGTTTCCAGCATATAGCCAGATTTTCGCTGAAACGTTACCGTTTCAGGGCTCCAATTGAAGCGACCGCCCCAGTCAAACTACCCATTTAACATTGTCCCTCACCTCTCCTTGAGAAAACCTCAAGAAGTGTTTTCAAGGTTAGAAAAATGAGAAAGAAAGGGTGGTATTTCATTGACGTTGATTTCCAAATGGATGAAAACCAACTCCCACCTATTCTACACATTCAGACTCTTTTTTCAATGTTAAACTATAGTAAAGGTGCATAGGGTCTTACCGTCTACTTTCGGGAACTCCGCATCTTCACGGAGAATTCAATTTCACTGAGATCATGTTGGAGACAGTGGGGAAGTCGTGACACCATTCATGCAGGTCGGAACTTCATAATGATTGAAATGTTAGCTTTATGTTTCCATAAAGATCAGACTATACCTTCACCTTATCAAAAATTGGTAGGTTTTTTTAATTCATCAATTAATCTCCATTTTTTTTTCTTTCTCATTTTCAATTTATGAAAATGAGAAAGATACACACCATTTTGATTCATTGAATATCCTAAATCTAGAAGCTTTTAAACACCTGAAAAACTAAAATGTTGCTTTTCACTCATCAATTGACAGATTTCACAAAAAATTAAAAAATCTTTTTACCCCTCAACACCTGTTGAGTGAACCTCCACAGGTGTTGAGAGTACGTCCTTAATTGATTTTCTTTAAAGAAAGGAATGATTTTATGTTGGAGTGTAAAACATCCTCCATTGTTAATGGAGAGTGCCTTCTCCATCAATGAAGCCTACAATATAGTCAGGTGTTATTTTTCTCATAGAATTTTTTCCTAGAAAACCATAAATTTTTTAGAAAACTGATAAGGGCCGACGTGTTGCCTTGTAAAACTACAGGGCCTCTCCTTTCGGATCAGTCGTTACGGGGTTTGAAATTTACGTTCTCTCCATTGAAAAAGAGAGGGTTTTTTATTTTTGTTTTCTTTTTGAAAATTTCAAACTTCCCACGGGATTGCCATAATTTCAAAAGTTTTTGAAATCGTAGGGTTTCCCCGTTATGAGTCGGTTTACTAGTTATCTCTCCTTTTAGGTCGTCTCCATTAAAAATGGAGGAGATGAGAGACAACACAATTTATTACTAAATTCGGGCAAGTTCTCGTTTACCCGACAAGGAATTTCGCTACCTTAGGACCGTCCATTTCCTCTATCCTTAAGGTCTGCGATAGAGAAAACCTAAGAATGTTGCTTGTAATCTATGCAGCGGCATCGTTTACAAGTGGTTTTTTCTCCAGCGATGCAGAAAAAACCCTTTTCATCACTGAAAAGATCGGACTATATCATCAATCAATACACGTTATCGATTGTTTGGCGTGTAGTCTCTGAGGATTCTTAACCCTTCCATGTCTTCATGGAGATGGCCCTCGTTTTTTACAGTTTTGTATGAGACGGAGAGCTCTTTATTGACTTTTTCGATTTTGTGTTGGTTACGTTTCCAAAAAATGTGTGCACGTTCCAAAATGTCTTGATTCGTGTATTTTCGTTTTGATTTCGATTCAATGTCATCAAGGAGCACTAAAATGTCAGAAAGGTCTTGGAGTGTGGTACTCGCATGACGTTCCAAAATGGTAATAATTTTTTGAAAACGTGAAAAATCAGCTTTCTTTTTTTCTGAAAGAAATCGATAATTTTTGAAAAAGGAATAATTGTTGTCTTCAAAGCAGCCTTGTTAGTTACTTCGTAGACCCACACATGATCATTTCGATATCGAATGGTTCCACACTTGAGATATCGTTTAACGATTGCAAGAATATCTCGTTGTTTTTGACTTATGTTAAAAACCGGAGTAATTTTCCAACCTAACAAATAATCATCTCTCTTTCGAAAACTTGTGTTAAAACTGCCTTCACCATCACTAAAACCTACGATATAATACGCTTTGTTTGTCGGTATTTTTTTTACAATCTCTGTCATAGGATTAAGTCTTTCCTGCTGATTGTCTCTCTTTTTCACATTGTTACGCCTGATTTTTCAATGTCCGTGCATTTTTTTCTTAAAAAAATGCACGGTCCTCTCCTTGCATTTTTTTCTTAAAAAAATGCGTTCTCAATTTTAAATAAAATTGAGAAAAAGATGGAGGGAGCATCAACTCGTAGTGAAACGTCACCAAGATGTTCCAGCATTTAGCCAAATTTTATAACTCCAACGGTTTTTCAAGAGTTACGGCCGCCGTTTACTGGGCCTTGCATTCAGAGCTTCTTTTTTGAAAGTTCTTCAAAAGAGGCACCCTTCCTGTTAAGTTTCCAGCACCGGGCAGGTGTCAGACCCTATACATCGTGTTACCACTTAGCAGAGTCCTGTGTTTTTAGTAAACAGTCGCCACCCCCAATTCTGTGCCACATATCACAGTTTTTAAATGTGTGATATGTCCTCCTTATTCCGAAGTTACGGAGGCAATTTGCCGAGTTCCTTCAACATGATTCTCTCTTAGCCTGAGTTTACTCAACTTGTCCACCAGTGTCGGTTTAAGTACGGTATCGACTCTCCAGTGAAATGGAGGAACTCCATTTCACTGGAGGGGTTTTTTCAAAAAAATGAAAAAACTTATGGAGTTGTTTCCTGGAATCACTGAGACTTTCATCAAAACATCCTTTTTTTTTTTTAGAATCTTTTAGTGACTCGTCACACCATAATCTATCAATGAATTCTATACATTGTACCCATCAAGAAGGAGCTGTCGCTTTTCTTTTAGGGGCCGATTCACTCTACACCGAGATACGGTCTGTAGAAAACCTAGGACTTTCGGCTATCATGATTTTCACATGATTTTACGTTACTCATGTCAGCATTCTCACTTCTGATGTCTCCATTTCATTTAACAATGAAACTTCTACGATTTACAGAACGTTCTGCTACCTTTCCCGTGTTTTGCTCCTCCTCTCCCTCGTGCATTTTTTCGTCTGAAAAAATGCAAGGAGATGGAGGAGGAGCAAAACACGGGAAATCGCCGCTTCGGTGAATTTCTTAAGCTCCGATACATTTTTGGCGCTCTTAAGCATAGACCAGTGAGCTATTACGCTTTCTTCAAAGGATGGCTGCTTCCAAGCCTACCTCCTGGTTGTTTTAGCCTAAGAACTTCCTTTACCACTCAGAAATTGCTTGAGAACCTTAGCGTTCGATGTGGGCTGTTTCCCTTTTGACCGGAGACCTTAGCGCCTCGAGTCTGTCTGTATAGTTGATAAAAAGGTATTCGGAGTTTCCATGGGATCAGTAAGGCTTTGGGCCACCATCACCCAGCGAGTGCTCTACCCCCTTTTTAGTCTTTTCTATACGCTCTACCTCAATAGATTTCGCAGAAAACCAGCTATTTCCAAGCTCGATTGGCTTTTCACCCCATAATCACAAGTCATCCCCATCTATTGCCACAGATGTGGGTTCGGTCCTCCAAAACGTTTTATCATTTTTTCAACCTGCTCATGATTAGATCGCTTGGTTTCGGGTCAAATATATGAAACTTTTCCTCAATGATATTGAGATGACCTCAATATCTTGCATTTTTTCAGACGAAAAAATGCACGAGAGTAGGTGCTCTTTTCAAGCTTGCTTTAACTCCGCCTCCACTTGGACGCTTAGGCTTGCTCCATACATTTACTCGCTGACCCATTATGCAAAAGGTACGCCGTCACTTTTGAAATTCTTCCACTTTCAGTGGAGAGCAAAAAGCTTCGACTGTTTGTAAGTATTCAGTTTCAGGATCTTTTTCACTCCCTGTTTAGGGGTCTATTTCACCTTTCCCTCACGGTACTTGTTCACTATCGATCAGAAGATTTTACTTAGGCTTAGAGGGTGGTCCCCCTTTTATTCAAACAAAATAGGTTTTTGTCTTACTCTTAAAATGTCTTCAACACCCAATCAAAACAAATGATCTCGTTGAGTGTTCTCTCAATTCACGAATTGAGAGTGGCCATTCCTCCCTTAAAATTTACAGGGCTATCACCTTCTTTGGCACGTTTTTCCAAACTGTTTGAATTTTTTGAAGAATCATGGCACAGAAGAAAGGCCTAATCCGTGTTCGCTCACCACTACTAACGGAGTCTCGGTTGATTTCTATTCCTCTAGTTACTTAGATGTTTCAGTTCACTAGGTACTCTTTTTCTGTGAGTTTCCTTTTGGGAAATCCATAGTTCTCAGGATTTTTGCACCTAACTTATGGCGTTTCGTTGCGTTTAACGTCCCGTTTCTCTTCTGTCAAGGCATCCACTAGATACTCTTTTTTTCTTTTATTTTTCATGAAAAAAAGGAGGTTGTCTCCTCCATTTTCAATGGAGAATGTTTTCCTCTATTTTCAATGGAGAATGGTTGTCTCCATTTTCCATTGAATTGAAAATGTGTTTCCTTCCATTTTCGTGCATTTTTTTCTAAGAAAAAAATGCACGAAAATGGAGGTCGTCTCCATGAATATTCTCTTGATTCAAAGTTAAAAACTTTCTTCTATATGATCGAAAGCTTTTGATAGTTTCTCCTTTTTTATTGTGTCTAAATTGAAAAACAGAAATTCCCTTAACTCTTGCTGAGAAGGCCTCAACTCTTGTTGAGAACCCCTCAACTCTTGTTGAGAACCCCTCAACTCTTGTTGAGAACCCCTCAACTCTTGTTGAGAGCTCCTAAAACCATTAAAAAAAGTTTGAAAAGGACAAATTCTTCAATCACTGAAGGGATTTCAGTTTGATCCGTCGATTCCGGGTGTTCACTGTTCCCTGAATCTTGTAAATCACGTCTATAGACTTGAGACTCCACCTCATCTTGGTAGCGAAGAGCCTCTGCTGCTTTAGTTAAAAACTGTGGCTGTCCCATTTGACGGAGAGCCTCTCGAAACCCCTCAGCGATATTTGCAGTGTCGTCAATTTCTCCTCGGAGCTCGTCTCCACGAGCTTTAAGGCGTTCTAGCTCGGCACGACGATGTTCTTCCATTCCTGCAGACCATGTAGGCTTTGTAGCCTCCTCCATACCCTCACTGACTGGTGACTTAGTACCTGTGTTTGGTCCGGATGGACTCGGTTGGGGTGCCTCTGATGGGACTGGAGGGTTTGTGCCATCGTGGATCTTGTCTAGTTTTTGTTGACAGAGATCAAGACCTTTTTGGACACGTCCTCAGCTCTTTGTTTAGACTTTTCTCCATTTCTTTCAAGAGCAGCTAGAACAGCAGCGGCCCCCCCCTGCTGCCACTTTCCAACCGGATCCAGATCCTCCTCCTCCTTCTCCCGCACGCGCTGCAGCTTCTGCAAGAGCACCAATAGTCTCTACTACACGTGTTTGACCGACTAAAAAAGACGACTCGTGGACCTCACGAAGGAGTGCCGAGGAAAAGAAAAACGTAAATGTTACAGCAAAGGTCAAAGAAACCCGTAACAGGGACGAGAAAACAAGAATCAGGTCAAAATGACCGCCTTGCAGTTCAAGTGCACTCGGTTCCAGAGCAATCGCCCAATAACTGAGTAGACTCAGAGTGAATCCATTTTTCAATGGCAAGATCTCTTTTAATCTATTTACATAATTGATCACTTGAGGCTTGGCTAGAAAAGAAAGAAAAAATGAGAGGGTTTCAGGAAGAAAAAACAAAATCAAAAAAAAGGCTAAAAAAAATACCATAAGTTTTCCAGTTTACGAGATGCGTTTGCAATAGGATCTTGTCGATCCATCTTATCCATAGACAGGTAACTGTACTAAAAAAGGCCGAAAATTTCACTACAAGTTTAAATTCTAAAGAATTAACAAAAAAGGGAATGGATAAATTTTCATAAAAAATTTTTGTTGTCTTGATTTTTAAAATGCGATAATTTCGTTTTCAAAAAGAAAGAAGAAATCAACATTAAATTATAGTTTCTTCTATAAAAAATTAATTTAAGATTAAAAAAAACGCAACTTTTTTGAAAACAAACCGCAAGAAGGTTTTACCAAGTTGCTCCATTCTGCTCCAATTTTTTGACCATTGGAGAAATGGCGGAAGATGGTCTCGAACCAACGACCTATGGATTATGATTCCACTGTTCTACCAACTGAACTATTCCGCCACCATCTTGATTTTTACCACGTCTCCCAGATTTTCTAGTACATATGGCAAGAAAAGGGGTCACCAATCGAAGTTGAAAAGGTTCGGGTGTTTCACTTTTGAACCATCAAGATGAAATCTTTTATTTTTGTGTGCGTTCTTTTCTATTTTTTTATGGAAACAACCTCCATTTACATTGCATTTTTTAATGCACCTCCAAAATTCCAACGAAATTTTGGAACTCGTGCATTTTTTCAGACGAAAAATGCAAGTGCATGGTTTTATAAAAACACATTATAAAAAAGGTGTATAGAGATGAGTTTTCTGAAAGACACTTCAATTGAATGAGATTTGTTATGATGAGCATTGAGTTTATTATCAGCGCATTTTTTTAATTAGTAATTTAATGGTTTTATGTACCAACGCGGCGAAATGCGGATGATCGGCCAAGATTTTTGTTAAATTCTCAATAATTCAAACAACGTTCTGTGATAACTCAACTTTTTGTTTATCTCTGTGACAACTTCTCCGCCATTGAAAATGGCGGAGAAGTTGTCATTTGTAATTTGTAAAACAAGGATTTTTCCAGATTTTTCCGTTTAAAAAGCAAGAAATGCACGTTTTCTCCATGGATCCATGGAGGTTCCCTCAACGTACTCTCCTTGCATTTTTTCTTAAAAAAATGCACGAATATGGAGGGGAGTTGAGGTCGTCTCCATTGAAAATGGAGGGAGAGCCACTTTCTTAAAATACGAAAAGAATTAAAAATGCCATCATTAATGCAAATAATGCAATCGCTTCTGTAAGAGCGAATCCTAAAATGGCATAACCAAACAATTGTTTAGTTAATGATGGGTTACGTGCTACAGAATTAATCAAAGAACCAAAAACGATTCCGATACCTGCACCAGCACCAGCTAAAGCGATTGTAGCACAACCAGCTCCTATTAATTTTGCTCCGTCTAACATAATAAAAAGATTTTTTAGTTGATTGATGACCAAAAGGCTAAGAAATTTCTAGTTTAAAACATTTTGAATTTGAATCAGATTAATTTTTCATCTTTTTTCTTGTCTTTCGTTGTCTATATGAAAGACAGAAGAATCTACAATTTTTTATCTTTTTTTTAACCCAGTGTTTCCCTCCATCTTCTTGCATTTTTTCGTCTGAAAAAATGCACGAGACGACCTCCATCTCCTTGCATTTTTTAAGAAAAAAATGCAAGGAGAGTACCTTTTTTTTTTTTTGAAAAAGTTAATTTTATCCACTGAAAAAGGAGCCAACCAAAACCAGAGTTCTTGGTTTCCTCTTTTTCTCGATTTCATTCTATGAAATCGAGAAAAAAAAAAGTACCAATAATGCAATCGAGTGAAACCAGGAGAGATTAGTATCCCTTACGGGGTTCGAACCCGTGTTATTGCCTTGAAAAAGCAATGTCCTAGACCTCTAGACGAAAGGGACCTTAAAAGATTCAAAAAAATTTTTTATGTTTGCATATCATATAGAGAAACAAAACAAAAAAATCTGAATTCTTAGTATACTAGAAAATAAAAAATCTTAGTTATTCATGGTTACTTGGCTGCAGTAAATTTTAAAATTCACTGAGAACCCCCATTGAGTGCATGTTTTCTTTCTCGATTTTGGTTCTCGATTTCATAAAATGAAATCGAGTTGCATTTTTTTGTCTGAAAAAATGCACGAGCTGCAGAATTTCAATGAAATTCTGCAAGAGAACCAAAACAAGCGTTCTCGATTTTCTTTCTCGATTTTGGTTCTCGATTTCATAAAATGAAATCGAGAAAGAACTGCAGAATTTCAATGAAATTCTGCAAGAGAACCAAAATTAAGGTACATTTTTTAAATAAAAAAGCACCGAGACTGCCAAAAGGATTCTCGTGCATTTTTTCAGACGAAAAAATGCAAGAAAACGGAGGAAATTTTTTGATAAAAAAAAATATGAAATAAGACAAAGTAAAATTTTCTGTATTTACCAAGTACAATTGAATTTTATATGCGTTTTTAGCCAAAATTTCAATTAGAGAAAATACAGAAAATGCAAGACGATTTTCTAATAAATTCTTTATGAACTTTGAAAAAACAAAATCTATTGACCTGGAAAATTTAAATAAAATTTTAAAAACACCTAAACAACCTTTTGAGAGATTATCAACGACGGTCCAAGCTTTCTCGTGCAGTTTTTCCACGAAAAACTGCAAGGGAGTTGAGGAAAAGTCCCCTCTTCTTAAAAAATCACCTCGGCATTTTGTACATCCATTCCACATTAATTTAAGCCAGAGTTATTATCAAAAGATTTTAGCTCCTGACATGATTTTAAAACAAAATTATAGGAACATCATGGAAATTCCTCGTTTAGAAAAGCTCATTTTGAACACAACATCAAAAAAATTTCTTTATGATAAAAAATTAATTGTCTTTACATTGGCGGCATTAGAGTTGATTTCAGGCCAAAAACCTAAATGTACTTTTGCTCATAATTCCATAGCAAATTTTAAAATTCGTCAACATCAAATCTTAGGATGTCAATCGGTGTTACGAAAACATACAATGTATAATTTTTTAGATAAAATTTCAATAATGATTTTCCCTCGTGTTCGAGATTTGGTAATTAATAAAAAGGGACAACATAAAAATGAAAATCCACTTGTTTTTCAGAAGTTTAGACATAAACAGAAGAGAGTAACAACACAAAACATAGGAATCCAAAATCCAATGATTTTCCCTGAATTAGAAAAAAACTATGATTTAATAGAGGGTTTTCAAGGTATGAATTGTACATTTGTGTTGTCACATTCTAGACAAAAAGCTTCTTCCATTTTACTCAGTGGCTTTCAAATTCCTCTCCACTGACGTTGAGAGTAGTCCTCTCCACTGACGTTGAGAGTAGTCCTCTCCACTGACGTTGAGAGTAGTCCTCTCCACTGACGTTGAGAGTAGTCCTCTCCACTGACGTTGAGAGTAGTCCTCTCCACTGATGTTGAGAGTAGTCCTCTCCACTGAATTTGTTTTTCGATTTGATCAAATGAGCTGCAGAATTTCATTGAAATTCTGCAAGAGAACTGTTGCATTTTTTTTTTTTGAAACAACAAAATGCAAGCCTCTCCATTGAAAATGGAGATCACCTCAACTCCCCTCCATCTTGGTGCATTTTTTTCTTAAAAAATGCAAGGAGAGTACGTTGAGATCACGTTGAGGTTCTCCAAAATTCCAACGAAATTTTGGAACTCGTGCATTTTATTTTTTCATGGAAAAAATGCAAGAGAGTTGACAGAAAGTCCTTTTTCTATTTTATGAAATCTCCACTTTACCATTATGTTTTTCAGTTACCTGAGACAGTAAGTCTTCAAAAAAAAAGGTCATGTATTAGCTTTTTCTGGTCCCCTTGGACAAGTTTTCTTGAATTTGAAAAAAATAGACCCTAAGGGTTTAGGCGGGGTTTTTATGAATCAAGAAAAAAATCAATTAGAACTTTGTAGTCCATCAAAATCTTTTTTGGCTTATTTCAAAAACTTATTGAGAATAAAATTAGAGGGATTACTCGCGGATACATGATTTATCTTAAAATTATTGGCATAGGGTATCGTGCTAGCCTAGATCATAAAAATTTACATCTAAAATTAGGCTATAGCCACGATGTGACCTTTACATTGCCTTCTGGAGTTAAAGTTTTTCTTTTAGATCCTACTACCATTTGTCTTTTTGGAATAGATAAAAACCAAACCACACAAATCGCTGCTTTAATTCGTAATTTACGTCGACCTTCTGTCTATAAAGGAAAAGGAATTCGACTTGTAAATGAAAAAATTTTACTAAAACAGGGAAAAAAAAAAAAAAATCCCTTCTAGTTTAATTTTCTCAACTCACTTGCAGTCTATTGTGGAAAACCTGTGTTCTCAAATTGAGGTGCAGTTTTTTGTCTGAAAAAATAGTTCTCAATTTGTTCTCAAATTGAGAAAAGAGAGTACCTGTGTTTTTAAACAAAAAACACAAACTCTCCTCCATTGATTGCATGTTTTCCTCCATTTATTGCATGTTTTTAGATAAAAAAAATGCGTTCTCAATTTTATCTAAAATTGAGTTGCAGTTTTTTGTCTGAAAAACTGCACCGAGACGACCTCCATTTTCCTGCGTGGTTTTGTCTCCAAAACCATGCACTTGCATTTTTTAAAAAAAAAAAATGCACGATAATAAAAACTAAATTCATTAAAAATTTTTAAATTTTACAATTTTTTAATCCACTTTCATTTTATGCTATATATTTTAAATACTAATCTAGATACTAGAAAAAAATTATTTATTGCTTTAACACAAATTTATGGTTTAGGGAGGCATAGTAGTCACCAAATTTGTGATCTGTTGGGTATCAGCACAGATCGACGATTAAAACAAATCTCTTCTCTCCAATTAGAACACTTAACACAATTAATCAATCAAAATTATAATCTAAGTTTAGAAATTAAACGATCGACAATGAAAAACATTCAAAGATTAGTGAAAATTGCAAGTTATAGAGGTTTTCGACATATTGAAGGGCTACCTGTTCGTGGACAACGTACACACGGAAACAGCCGTACAAGAAGAAAAAAATAAAAACACACCTTAATCTCAACTAAATTTTTCGTTGAAAAATGAATATGACTCTCGCCATTTTCTTTTGTGAAAAAATGCAAGAAAATCAAGACGACCTGGTACATTTTTTCAGACAAAACAATGCAATTGAGGGCTTTAAAGAGTACAATCATGCTTTTCTAAATAGAGTCTTTATGATCTCACTGTAAAAAATCTTTGTAATAGAAAACTTTTTAAATTCAAAAAATTATGTCAAAATTCTTAAAAAAATCCGATGAAAAAGGTATAATTTATATACAAAGTACACGAAATAATACAATCATCACGTTGACTGATCTAAAAGGAAATGTCAAGTTTTGGTCTTCCGCAGGAAATTTAGGTTTTAAAAATTCGAGAAAATCTACAAGTTATGCGGCTCAAGCTGTGGCTGAAATCGTTGCAAGCAAAGCCCTGTATATGGGATATGATTCTGTGGTTTTAAAAATTAAAGGTTTAGGATATGGAAAACTTACGGCAATAAAAGCTTTTAGTAAGTCAAAATTAAATGTATTACAAATCCAAGAACTCACACCTAGAGCTCATAATGGATGTCGTCCGCCAAAAAAACGACGTGTATAACGAAATTTTTCTTGAAGTCAACTCTTAACAACCTTTATATATAGAAAGAGTTTCTCTATGTCCTATCAATGGAGATCACCTCAACTCGTGTTGAGAATAATTCCCTCAACTCGTGTTGAGAATGATTTCCTCAATTCGCTTGCTTTTTTTCATGAGAAAAGAGTTCTCAATGTTGGTTCTCTTGCAGAATTTTAATGAAATTCTGCAAGAGAACCAACATTGAGTTGCATTTTTTATATAGAAAAGGCACCGGAATGACCCTTGAGTTGCGTTATCTCGTATAAAAAAACGCACAGGGAGAAAAAAAAAACCTTTGCTACATTGTTACCAATCTAAAATTTAACATATTCTTTAAACAATGTTTACTAATCATATATATTTGTAAACCATTGAACACTCAATTTTTTTCTTTGAGAATTTTGTATATCTTCCAAAATCTCAAAAAAATTTTTGAAATGATTTTTCCATTTTCAATATAAAAAAAGGAAGAAATTATCCCTCCATTTTCTTGCATGTTTTCGTGGTTCTCGTGCAGAATTTCAATGAAATTCTGCAAGTGCATGCTTTGGTTCTCTTGCAGAATTTCAATGAAATTCTGCAGCTCATAGAATGAAATCAAAAAAGAAAACATGCACTAAATGGAGGTTATCTCAACAATTGTTGAGGAAAACATGCACGAGGGGAGTTATCTTTCTTAGAAACATCAACAAAAAATCGCTGTAAGTTTTAAAATTGGTTAGGAATCTTTGCAAATCATGTAAAAAAAAATCAGGGTAGCAGGATTCGAACCTGCGACCTTTTATTCCCAAAACAAACGCGCTACCGGCCTGCGCTATACCCTGATTTATTTCTCTCCATGGTTCTCTCAACACTGGTTGAGGTACTCTCCTTGCATTTTTTTCTTAGAGAAAATGCGTTCTCAATTTTATTTAAAATTGAGAAAAAGATGGAGGTCATCTCTATTTTTAAATGGAGGGATGTTTTTATCTTTTTTTTTTTTTATTGGGGCGCATTTTTAGTTCTCTATTTGAATTTATGAAATGGAAAAAAAGATGCACGTAAATTACCTTACTTATTTTCGATAAGACAAAAAAATCAAGGGAAATGAGCGGATAGTGAGAATCGAACTCACATCGACTGCTTGGAAGGCAGGGGATTTACCATTAATCTATATCCGCCTTTTCTTTTTTTTTTTGAATTTTTCTATTAAGAAAATGTATGCATTTTAATGCCAGAATTTTTTCGTGTTTTTTTTGAATTGGGAAAGAATTGCTTTTTTTATTAAAAAATGCAAATGGATGCTTTTAGAATTTAGAATAAAAAAATGTCGAGCGAGCAAAGATTTGAATTTCATTTATTTTTAGGTGAATAACGGGATTCGAACCCGTGTTCTTAGAGTCACAGTCTAATACTTTAACCAACTAAGTTATATCCACCATACAGAATTATGTAATTGTTACTTGTTTTAACTTACAATTGTTTTCTCTATTCAAAAAAGAAGGCTATCTTGACGTTGTCTTTTTTATCAATTGGACAGACCATAAAATTGGGAACTCATTTTTCGGTCGTCTTGTGCATTTTTTCACACAAAAACACGAAAATCAATAGAGGCCGTGCATTTTTTTTAGAAAAAAAAAAGTGCAAGTGCATTTTTTCCTCCATTTTTTGTGCACGAGAAAAGGGATTTCAAGCACATAATGATTCACCTACGTGCTTGGAAAGATTCGAACTCTCAACCCCCAGATCCGTAGTCTGGTGCTCTATCCAATTAAGCTACAAGCACTTTTTTAAATAAAAATGTACACGTTCATTTATAATTTCTAGGAAATTATAAATGAAAACACGCAAATAAAGTTTATAAAAATGATCTGCAGAATCTGTTCTTGTGTTCCGTGCTTTTTTTAGAAATAAAAAAGCACGGAATTGAAAGGTTGTCTTTTTCTCAATTTTGGTTCTCTTGCAGAATTTCAATGAAATTCTGCAAGAGAACCAAAATTGAGAACGCTTTTTTTTAAATAAAAAAATGCAAGCCAATTGAGGTATTCTCCATTCAAGATGGAGGGATACCTTATCCTTTTAAAAGATTGATAAACTCAACAGCAATTGTACCGCGAATACGGTAATACACTACTAAAAGGGCTAAACCTATTGCAGATTCGGCCGCAGCTACTGTTAAAATCAAAAGTGCAAAGAGTTGTCCTATTAAATCATCTAGATACACTGAAAACATCAAAAAATTTAAATTTACAGCCAAAAGCATTAATTCTATTGACATTAACATGACGATAATGTTTTTTCGGTTTAAAAAAATCCCCCAGATACCTAATAAAAATAAGATCATTGAAACTGCTAAATATTTCACTAAATCCATAAGATATGTTTTATTTTTAAATTGTTGTAAATCACTTATACAATTTTGCCTATCAAATGTTTTTTTACAAGAAACGTTTCATAGTTTGAGAAAAGAACCCTCCATTTTTTTGCTGCTTTTCATAAAAAACAGCAAGAGAGTTGACGAGGTTCTCGATTTTGATTCTCGTTTTTGGTTCTCTTGCAGAATTTTAATGAAATTCTGCAGCTCTTTTCTCGATTTCATTTTATGAAATCGAGAACCAAAATCGAGAAAGTATGAAATCGAGAATACATTGAAATTGAAAAAAAATGAAATTGACAATCCGGTTTAAGAATTTGAAAATTATCAAAAAACTTCAGCGAGAATCTCCTTATTAAGATGTTTTTCTGATAGTTTTTGCGAAATCTCTTGTGTTTTGTAAGAAAACCTGTTGACGTTTAATACGTATACCTTTTTGCATTGTTAAAACGATTGCCCCTATCATGGCTATTAGTAATATAATACTTGACATTAAAAAAAGTAAAAATAATATGTATACACTAAATTACCTATAGCTTGAATATTGGTCACGGTTTGTAAATTTTCAGACCAATTGACAAAATGTAGGGTTTTAAAATCTAAAAACTTTCAGTTGTGTATACTAGCAAAGGTATCAGATCGTTATCAACAATTAATAACACCTCGAATAAAAAAAGAAGACCTAAAACTCCGCCAATAGGGAAATAACGCAATCTTTTTTCATTTATTTCGGCAATTTTAATGTTTAACATCATGACTACAAAAAGAAAAAGAACAGCAATTGCACCAACATATACAACTAAAAAAATCATAGCAAAAAAATCTAGACCCAACAATACGAGTAATCCCGCAGCATTAAAAAAAAAACCAAAATTAAAAACAAAACTGAATGAACTGGATTTCTGGCTTGAATTACCATGACACCAGAAAGAAGAGTAAGGCTTGAAAATAAATAAAATAAAAACTCCATAATAATAATTTTGTTCTACTGTAATGTAAAAAGAAGCTTCTGAATTTTGTGTGCATTCTTTAATTTCAAAAAAAATACAAAATGGTTGATGTTTGTTTAAAAGAAATTTTAACTCCGTGCATTTTTTTATTTCCAAAAAATGCACGGAGTTAAGGCTTTCTTTTTCTCAATTTGAAAACAAATTGAGAACTATTTTTTCATGGAAAAAATGCGAGCCTGTTGAGGCCATCGCCATGCATGTTTTCGTGGAAAACATGCAATAGATGGAGGTTGTGCTTTTTTTTTCTAAAAAAAATGCAAACCAGGTGAGGGTTTCTCGTGCATTTTTTCATGGAAAAAATGCAAACCAGGTGAGGGCTCCTGCTCCAAAAAGGAGAAGTGATTTTATGACATTTAAATGTACACTCATCATTGAGTTGGATTTTTTTTTTTTTAAGTTCTCAATTTTTTGCTTTTTTGTAATAAAAAAGCAAATTCGACCCATATGATAAAATAGAGAATCAAAATTGAGTTGCAGTTTTTTGTCTGAAAAACTGCACAAAGTGTCTCCTCTATTGATTTGCATGTTTTCGTGGTTCTCTCCATTTTTAAATGGAGGAAAACATGCACTTGCATTTTTTTTTAGAAAAAAAATGCACGACGACCTCCATTTTCTTTTATGTTTTTTCTAAAAAAAAAAAATGCATAACCTCGTGCATTTTTTCAGAGGAAAAAATGCAATTATTGCATGGTATTGTTTCCAAAATCATGTACTTGCGTCTTTTTTAGAGAAAAAGAAGCACTACCATCGGATTCGTCTAAAAAGATCCCAAGAAAAATCAAAAACTCAAAAACACAAAAAAAAAAAAAAAGCTACAATGAATTGAGTGAGTACGTCAGGCGGAACAATGAATGCAGAAAGTAATAACGAAAACAAAGCTAATGATTTTCTATTAGAGTACAAACTGGACACATGAAAAATTTTCCTGGAATACAAAAAAACCGTGAGGAGTGGAATTTGAAAAAGGAAAATCATAAAAGCAAAGCTCCTTAATAGGAGGTGGACATAAGATTCGATTCGTGCAGAATTCCACACTCAAACATTGACGTGTTCCCGCTGCCATCTCAAAACCAATAAAAAAATTGAAGATTTCAGGTAATAAAACTGAATAAATCAGTAAAACTTCAACAACAAGCAAACAGAAAAAAAAAAAAAAAACTCCACGTAATCCATTTTCTTTCTGTTTCATACCAACTAGGAATTAAAAAACTCCAAAGATTATAAAGAAAAAGAGGAAAAAGTAAAAACAACGTTAACACACTAGATATTCGAATAAATGTATAAAAAGCCTCCGTCAATTCTAAAAAAATAAATGTTTGTTGTTGTTCGATGAAAGGTTTCCCTACAATATATACCAGTTGAATTTGATAACTATAGAGAATACAAAATGTGCATAGAGTTGAAAACAAAAGATAGATGAAACGTAATTTCATTTCATACATATGAAATTTAAAATGGGTCATACAGAAAAATTATGAAAAATTGAATTTTTTTTTTCATTTGAGCTTTCAGTTTCTTTTATGAAACCACAAAAAAATGATTTTTAAAAATGAAGTTCCTGCATTTAATTGCATTTTTTTTATAAAAAAATTGCGTTCTCAATTTTCTTTCTCGATTTTGGTTCTCGATTTCATTTTATGAAATCTAGTTGCATTTTTTTGTCTGAAAAAATAGTTCTCAATTTTGGTTCTCGATTTCATAAAATGAAATCGAGAAAACAAATTGAGAAAAAAAAGCTGCAGAATTTTATTGAAATTCTGCAAGAGAACCAAATTGAGTTGCATTTTTATCTAAAAAATGCGTTCTCAATTTTACATAAAATTGAGAAAAGAGACGACGTTCCTAGTTTTCATTCTTTTTAATAATTTGAATAATTCTAACAAAATTCTGAAACGAAAGTTATGGATAATTTTGTAAAAATTTTGAACGGGAACTTTTTCAGAATTTTTATAAATATGTTGTAAAGACCCTTTTTGCATATTTAAGAAATAGAGGTTTTCCTTAGTTTTTTCATGTTCTTCATATAGATAGCTCTGCTTTTTCGACATTTTTTTACCAAAAATTATGTACTAAATTTCAATATTATCTAAAATTTTCATAGAAAACTTGCAATAGAGCAGGTTTTCTTCATGTTTTTTTTTTTAGAAAAAGGGTTTTCAATTTAGCGACAAATTGAGAAAAAGAGTTGTTTTTATTCCATCAAAAACACATTGTTGTCTGCAAAAGAAATAAAACAATGAAAGTGGAGGCTCATTTGGTGAAATTGGTAGACACGGTAGACTCAAAATCTATTCCCAAGTCGGGGTATCGGTTCAAATCCGATAGTGAGCAGAAGCTCAAATCCAAAATGAGGAATAAAACCATCATATTTCTTAATTGTTTTCTAAAATTTCATTTTTCAATTGGATAATATGAAATCGAAAAAAAAGAAAAGATGTCCACGGGTTTAAAAAATCGTAGACCTGCTTGTTTTCATTCTCCCCTGCTCCATTATTCAAATAAAAAACAGAACGGTCCTCTCCGTGCATTTTTTTAGATAAAAATGCAACTCAATTTTCTTTCTCGATTTTTTTTCGATTTCGATTTCATTTTATGAAATCGAGAAAAAATGAGCTGCAGAATTTCATTGAAATTCTGCAAGATAACCAAAATTGAGAAAAAGATGGAGGTTGGTGCGTTTTTTCAGACGAAAAAACGCAAAAATTCCAACGAAATTTTGGAACTCCTTGCATTTTTTTCCTAAAAAATGCACGAAGATGGAGGAAAACAAATCCGCAATTTTTTCGTAAAAAAATGAGAAAAAATTAGAAAAAAAAAAAACATTACAAAATTTAAAACGCCCTAATTTTTTGTTCCGGTTTTGATCTATATAAAAAACACCTAAATTCATCAAAATTGGAAATTTTCCACTAACGTTGAAAGTATCTCAATAGAATTCTCAATTTGAATTCAAATTAAGGTGCTTTTTTTCTAAAAAAAAGTTCTCGAGTTCATTATACGAACTTGAAAACACAATGAAATCAAGAACCAAAATTGAATTGCGTTTTTTTATCTAAAAAAATGCACCGACACAACATCTTTTTTTATTTATAAACTTATGCAATATTCATCAAAACTAATTAAACTTAAAGATCTATTAAGGAGTTCTATGAAAAACGCAAGTGTTCAGAGTGACTTGCTGTTCTCAGTTGACACACAAAACACGGCCGAATGTAAAAACTTCCATTTGCGTCATCCTCAACTCGCTTGCATTTTTTCATCGAAAAAATGCACGAAAAGATGTTTGAGAACAAACTCAAAAACAAGGCACCTTTTCTGTATGGTGCGGAAAAAAATTTAGCAGATAAACACAAATCCTCTTTAAATCTATCGAAAGATTTTTTTTTAATTCTTGGTTAGTAAAAAAACCTCTTAATTTACTTTTTTCAATTGATCAATTTGTTTTTGAGTTTTCAAAAAAAAGATATCAACAAAAAAAAACCGGAGAATTTCTCAAACAATTAAGAGAAAGAAAAAATTAAGTTTTTCTATGGACATCTAACTAAAAAACAATTAATCCAAGTTTTTGAAGAAATTAAAAACAAGAAGGGATCCCTGTTTATGAATTTTTTCATTCATTAGAACGTAGACTCGATATTGTGGTATATCGAAGCGGATTTGCTAAAACAGTAGCCCAAGCTCGGCAATTAATCCAGCACAGAAAAATTCAAATCAATGGAAACCTTGTGAGAAATCCAAGTATTCAATTAAATCCTGGTGACGTCATCTCACTGGCACCTGAAAGAATTATTAACCTAAAAAGACCTTCACCTCTCTTGCATAGTTTTGGAAACAAAACCATGCAAGAGAGTTCGTTGGTCAAGATTTTAACAACCAGTCCCGAGTTTCTTGAATTAAAAAAAAAGAAAAGGTTCTTTAAAATTTTTAACTCATTTTTCTTCAAAAGCCTTACACCATTCAAAAACAAAACATGTTTTATCTGGATTCGTTTTTCACTGTTTTATCCAATTACTCTCTACAAGAATCAAACGCAGGAGTCTTTTGCATTTTAAACACTTTAGTCTAAATGCTCCCTCAACTCTTGTTGAGAAGGCCTCAACTCTTTTGCATTTTTTCCATGAAAAAATGCACGAGACACCGAGATTCTCTCAACACCAGTCGAAAATTTTACTAGCTTTAAAATGGAAATCTCGAAACCGTTTCAATTTTGGAAAAGGTAAAAACCATTCACAAAACGAAAAGTTTTCTGCTCTAGGATATTTACTAAAAAAACCCATCATTTCAAATGGCACGTCTTCTCGTTTACCCTTAAAGCACGCAACCCAATCGGCAACCAAATTTAGAAACTCTTTTGGTGCTCCTTTTTTAGTGAACAAGGAAACAAGAAGCGAGAGATTTAAAAATTCTCACAGAAATCTATCATCCCATGATTGGAATCGTCAACGGATTGCTAGTTATAGAAAAAGTTTTCTTGTTTTCATAAAACATTTAGATACTGATCTTCCATTTTCTTATTTTTGTCCCCCTTCTTAAAAAAGGCTTTTTAAAAAAATCTCTCTTAAAAAAAAAAAAAGAGAATTTTTCTAAAACATTTTACATTTCGTGTGATTAAACCTATTCATCTTGAAATTTCATACAAAATTTTAGAAATTATCTATTTATTTTCACCACAAAGACTCAATTTTCCCTTTTGTATTGATTTAGAAATCATTCAGAGATCAGTGCGTTAGTCTAGTTAGATGTCATTTTCTTGCTTTTAAACAACAAAATTGAGGTGCTTTTTTTCTAAAAAAAAAAAAGCACCAGGAGGTGTTTATGAAATTCAAGATTTTTTTGATGACAATAAATAAAAAAGGTTCTGTTGAAAAATCAGCTAAAAACTACCTTGTTTTTTTCCCTTTTCTCATAAACGTGGAGAACACCTCTCTTTTCTCAATTTGTTCTCAAATTGAGAACGCATTTTTTCAGACAAAAAAATGCAACTCAATTTGTTCTCAAATTGAGAACGCAGTTTTTTTTCAGACTTGCATTTTTTCGTCTGAAAAAATGCACCAAATGCAATTCAATGGAGAGTTTGAACACCTAGCCTCTCCATACGTCCAATCTATTTAAATTATGCCTACAAAAAATCAACTTTTAAATCAATCGAGTTCTCGAAAAAAAAAAAACTTATGCAAGTAAAAAACCAGCCTTAATGGAGTCTCCGCAAAAACAAGGTGTCTGTTTTCGAGTCTATACAAGAACGCCAAAAAACCCAACTCTGCTTTAAGAAAAGTAGCTAAAGTTCGTTTAACAAATTCTACTGAAATTATTGCTTACATTCCTGGTGAAGGCCATAACTTACAAGAACATTCAGTGGTTCTCGTTCGTGGTGGTCGTGTAAAAGATCTTCCAGGGGTAAAATATAAAGTGGTTCGTGGGGTTTTCGATCTACAAGGGGTTGTCAACAGAAAGCAGGCGCGATCCAAGTATGGAACGAAAAAAGGAAAACAATAAAATTGTATGCTACTTTTTTTCTCAACAATTGTTGAAAAAACCTCCATGTATCAATGAAGAAAATCTCACCTGTTGTTGAAGGAGGCTCGTGCATTTTTTCAGACTTGCATTTTTTCGTCTGAAAAAATGCACCAAATGCAAGAAAATGGAGGAATAGATCTTGACTTTCATAAAAATCTTTTAAAAACCACTCACAAATTTATGAAACAAGTAACAGTTCTATACTAAATCTTGTTTCAAATGAGAATAATCTCATGATATTAAAAAAATCCAACTCAATTTATGAAAAAATTACAATCAAAAAAAGCTCTAGGTTTACTTTTGCTACATAAAAAACACGAAAAAAAATTAGTAAATTTTGATGTCTTTTTAAAAAAATTTATTAATTTATTGATGATCGATGGAAAAAAAAAAAAGCCTCAAAGATTTTTTTTTTTTTGATGTTATCTGCTCTCAAAAACAAAATCAAAAATGAGTCTACAAAAAAAAATCAATCGGACACTCATGCTCGAATCAACAATAACGCTGAAAAATTGGATATACCCTCAACTGATGTTGAGAGAACCTCGGCGTCCTCTCAACGAAAGTTGAGATTCTCTCAACACCAGTTGAAGGGCTTGCAGTTTTCTCACGAAAAACTGCACGAGTGTTCCTCAATTTCATTAAATTTTTCTCTTTTACATGCACTTTCAAAAGCTTTAGAGAACGTTACTCCTAATTTAGAAATTAGAAAAGTGAGAGTTGCAGGCTCCACATATAGCGTCCCTGCAGCGATTTCCAAGAAAAAGCAAGAAACATTAGCTTTGAAATGGATTATTGATTCTGCTAAAAAAAGACAAAAAAACTCAAATCTAGATTTTTCTACAAGTTTGGCTGAAGAGATCTTTGATGCCTCTAAAAAACTAGGACAAGCTCGACAAAAAAGAGATGAATTACATCGACAGGCACAAATGAACCGTGCCTATATTCGCTACCGTTGGTGGTAAATTTCTCATAAATTTTTTTAAATTTGGTCCTATTCCTCTACTTTCAATGGAGGTCGTCTCTTTTCTCAATTTTATTTAAAATTGAGAACCCATTTTTTTATCTAAAAAAATGCAACTCAATTTTAGATAAAATTGAGAACGCATTTTTATCTAAAAAAAAGCAACTCAATTTTTTCAGACGAAAAAAAGCAAGAAAATGGAGGAAACAAAAACACAGTTCTCAATTTTGTACTTTTTTTTTTTAAAAAAAAGTACAAAATTGAGAACTGTGTTTCTCTTTGAAGAAAAAACAAGAAGTTTAATTTCTTGATTTGGTTTTCTAAAATCCCGTAATCAAAAACATAATTAAAAATGAGTGAACATTTTGACTTTTTAAAAACTTTTCAAGTAAATCCTAACGCCGGCTCGGTGCATGTTTTCCAAGAAAACATGCAAAAAAATGGAGGGATACTTTAAAATTTCGAGGTTGGATAACATAACGGTAATGTGTGGGATTGCAAATCCTAAAATGGCAGTTCAATCCTGCCTCCAACCTAAACCCATTTATTGTTCTATGGTTTAATTTGTTAGATTTTGTCCTTAATTTTATTAAAAAAAAAAGAATTTCTCTAGTTTTTGTCTTTTTGTGTTCTTCAAAAAATGCAACAAATACAAAAAAGCATAATATTGTCTTGAAAAAACAAGAAAAACTGGAAAAATCTTGACAACGAAATAAAAAAAACAGATCCCTCACCTGGTGTTGAGAAAGCCTCACCTGGCTTGTATTTTTTACACAAAAATAAAATTTTTCAATTTTGGTTCTTGATTTCATAAGATGAGCTGCAGAATTTCAATGAAATTCTGCAAGAGAAAGAAAATTGAGTTGCATCTTTTCTGTAAAAAGAGTTCTCCTTTTTGTGCTTTTTTAAAAGAAAAAAAGCAAACTTAATTTCATTTTATGAAATCGAAAACCAAAACGGAGAAAAGAAAACTATCTTGATGTTCTGCTTTTTTTTTTCGGCAAAAGAAACGCCTGTTAAATTTCAGAGTTCAACTTTTTAATTGAAATTTTGAAATTAGTGCGTTTTTTTTTTGTATGAAAAAAAACTCACAAGAAGCCTCCATGAATTGCATGTTTTCGTGAAAAACATGCGTTCTCAATTTTAAACAAAATTGAGAAAAGAGACGACCTTATCGCGGGGAGAAAAAAATTTTAGATTTTGCTTAAACAAGCATAATTAAAAATTACATTTGTAATTACCAAAATTTACATTAATTTTTTTGATTTCCTCCATTGAAAATGGAGGAAACAAAAACATAGTTCTCCATTTTGTGCTTTTTTTAAAGAAAAAAGCACAAAATTAAGTTGCATTTTTTCGTCTGAAAAAGTGCACGAGAATCCTTTTAATTAGTGCACTAAACCCTCAACTGGAGTTGAGAAGACCTCAACGCCCTTGCATTTTTGCATGAAAAAATGCACGAGTGAACCTCAACTCACTTGCTGTTTTTCGTGGAAAAACTGCAACTCAATTTGTTCTCAAATTGAGAAAAGAGAGTACCTTTTGTGTGCTTTTTTTTTTTTTTTTATCTTATGTTATTCAATATTCGCGACGATTCTTTAATTACACTTTCGACTCCTTTTAAAACATTTTTATTTAATATTGATTTTCAATCACTATTTCCTGAAATTTTTTTATTATCTATTACGATTCTTTTATTAGTTTATGGTGTAATTTTTACAACATCTAAAGACAAAAATTATCCTTTACTCTTAATCAACATAAGTTGGTTGTCTCTCCTGGCGTGTGTTTTTACTTTTATCCTATTAATGAATAATCCAGTTCAAAATGCATTATTGTTTTACAATACGCTTTTAATTGATGATTTTACCTTGTTTTTAAAAGGTTTAATCCTAGGGAGTACTTTTTTTTTTTTGTTTTTATGTCATTAGATTACGTAAGACAAGAGACCCTTAATGCGTTTGAAACAATTCTCCTATTAATTTTTTCTACTTGTAGTATGTTGTTTTTAGTTTCTTCTGCGGACTTTATTTCTCTTTATCTAGCTATAGAGTTACAAAGTTTATGTTTTTATGTATTAGCGGCTATAAAAAGAAATTCTGAATTTTCAACAGAAGCTGGACTTAAATATTTTTTGTTAGGAGCATTTTCTTCAGGACTTTTATTATTTGGATGTTCTTTAATCTATGGTTTTACAGGAATCACTAATTTTTCCGAATTGGCTCGAATTTTTACAGGAGGGACGCAGGAAGTGTTAACAACTACAACATCATTACCGGCTTGCGAACTTGGAATGGTGTTTTTATTAGTTGGTTTTCTTTTTAAAATCACGGCCGTTCCTTTTCATATGTGGGCGCCTGATGTTTATGAAGGCGCTCCAACCCCAGTTACAGCTTTTTTTCTCATTGTACCTAAGACTGCTCTTTTTGGTGTTTTTCTTCGTATATTTTTCGAAAGTTTTTATGATTTCATTCTCCCTTGGCAAAAAATTCTTTTGGTTTCAAGTATCGCGTCTATGCTCTTGGGCTCCGTGGCTGCTCTTTCACAAACTCGCATTAAAAGACTTTTAGCCTATAGCTCTATTGGCCACGTAGGATATTTACTTGCAGGGTTTTCTTGTGGAACTATAGAAGGAATTCAGGCATTGTTAATTTACCTTTTTGTCTACATTTGTATGAATCTTAATATGTTTGCTTTAATTTTATGTGGAATTCGTCGAGAAACCTTACAGAGCGTGCCGAGAGTAAAATTTATTACTGACTTGTCCTTTTTATCAAAAACCAACCCAATTTTAGCCTTGACTTTTACTATCACTCTTTTTTTCTATGGCAGGAATTCCACCATTAGCTGGTTTTTACAGCAAAGCCTACTTGTTTTTTGCCGCAATGAGTTCAAATCTTTACGTGGTAGCTATCATCGGTGTACTCTGTAGCGTTTTAAGTTGTTTTTATTACATTCGTTTAGTAAAAATTATGTATTTTGAAGGCCCTAAAAATTGGTGTAGTTTTTACCCAGTACCCGTGGAAAATGCTATTACATTAGCTATTACCTGTTTTTTTATTCTTTTTTTTATGTTTTATCCAACACCTCTTTATCTGATTACACATAAAATTGCTTTAATTTTGTGTGTTTAATGAGCAAAATCCTCTATTTTCAATAGAGACGACCTCTCTTTTCTTGCATTTTTTTTTATCTAAAAAAATGAGTTCTCAATTTTATCTAAAATTGAGCTGCATTTTTTTAGATAAAAAAATGGGTTCTCAATTTTAGATAAAATTGAGTTGCATTTTTTTGTCTGAAAAAATGCACGAGATGACCTGCATGTAAAAAACCAAGGAGTTGTCACTTTTTTTATGAAATCTAAAACCACCTCCTTACTTTCATTGAAAATAGCAGTTCCTAAATGTCTACAACTCTTGAAAAAAACTCCGCAAAATTAAGAATTAAACAAAAAATGTAACACAAATTCCAAATTCTAATGAATTTTTTGATTTTATGTATCTTATCCATTTACATGTAAAATCCTTTACTCAAGAATCATCAATAGTGAATTAGAAAACTTTTTATTCCCTTTGTTTTCTTTTCTTGACGTGAATTCAGTAAGGCAAAAAGTCAAACCTAAAAAAAAAAAAAAAAATTACTGTTTTACGATCACCACATATAGATAAAAAGTCAAGAGAACAATACCAAATGAAACATCGGAAGAAAATTTATAGTGTTTCCATGGCAAATAAAAACATTGTTTTTTTGTTTCTAGAAATTTTAAAAGATATCAATCTTATTGGTGTGGAACTTGAAATTTTAATTGAATTTTCTAACTATAAACAAAAACAAAACAATTAATGACAATTTGTACGTACTCTCCACACTAGTTGAGGTTCTTTCAACATCAGTTGAAATTCACTCGTGCATTTTTTCATGCAAAAATGCAAGGGCGTTGAGGTCTTCTCAACTCCCCTCCATCTTCAATGGAGAGTACGTTGAGGAATGACTTCTTAATTTTGAATCTATACAAATTGTTGTAAAAAAACTCAATTTATTAACTTTTTCTCTTCATTTTCTTGCATTTTTTCTATGAAAAAATGCAAAAGAGTTGAAGAAATTGATTTCATTCTAATTGCAATTATTTATACCTGTAATTTCTTTTCTTGACTTGATAACTTTAACTCTTATGAACAATTTGATACAACGCGATAAACACAAACGAGAACTAGTGTCTCAATACGAATTAAAAAGATTTGAGTTTTTAACTCTTTGTCATGACTTTACTTTTTCTAAAAAAATTCGTCTTGAAAATTTACAGAATTTGAATAAATTACCACGAAGTAGTTGTAAAACTAGAATTAAAAACAGATGTGTATTAACTGGTCGTGGACATTCTGTGTTAAGTTTTTGTGGCTTTTCTCGAATTAAATTTCGTGAACTGGCTTCTCAAGGGCGTTTAATGGGAATTAGTAAGGCTAGTTGGTAATTTCCTTTTTTATCAAGCTGATTTTACTTTGAAATAGCTTCCATTTTTTTGTCTAAAATTTAAAAAAAATTTCTCAATTTTTGTTGTTGGTTCTCGATTTCATTTTATGAAATCGAGTTGCATTTTTTTGTCTGAAAAAATGCACGAGCTGCAGAATTTCATTGAAATTCTGCAAGAGGTTGCTACTTAAAAAAAGACGGCACTTCCATCTTTTTTAGAAAAAAATGCACGTCATCTCCTATATTTACATTTTTCGGACGAAAACGTGCAATTCAATGGAGGCCGTCTCGGTGCAGTTTTTCAGACAAAAAACTGCAACTCAATTTTAGATAAAATTGAGAACGTGTTTTTTATCTAAAAAATGCACCGAGAGTTCCCCTTCTGTAATTGATATGTCAAAATCGCACAATTGAAAAAGTCTTGGTAAAAAAAGCCCCAAATTACATTGAAGTGAAAAAACAAATTTACCCTAGTTTTTTTATATTTATATATTATTTAAAAAGCGGAAAAAGGGACTTGAACCCTCGACACTTGCCTTGGCAAGGCAATACTCTACCACTGAGCTATTTCCGCAAAGATTTTTACAGGTCGTGCATTTTTTTTAGAAAAAAATGCAAGTGCAGTTTTTCAGACAAAAAACTGCAACTCAATCTTGGTTCTCTTGCAGAATTTCATTGAAATTCTGCAGTTCATAAAATGAAATCGAGAAAGAAAATTGAGAACGCCTTTTTTATCTAAAAATACAACTCAATTTTTGGTTGCCTCGTGCTTTTTTTCAGATGAAAAAAAGCACTTGCATTTTTTTTTTAGAAAAAAATGCACGACCTTCAAATCGAATGATTTAAATATGTGCCATTTTTATGATTTTTTTGAGGCAAAAATACATAAATTTTATAGAATAATTGTTTACCGGAATTGGGAAGGTTATTCCTTTGGGATTCGTATTAGACTCTGTAAAAGCTATTACCGGAATATGAAGTTTGTACGCTTCATCCAGAATACTTTGATTCTCATTGGGGTTTATTAAAAAAATCAAGTCAGGCTTTTTTTTTAAAAGCTAGGAACATTTTTTTATCTTTTTCTTTATACAACAAGCCTTGGAAACATTTTTTTACTCTATTAAATTTAGGAAAATCTAGACGGGTGTTAATTAGAAAATCCTGACATCTTTCAGAAAATTTAGCAAAAGTGCAGACAGATTTAGAAATTTGTTTCCAGTTGGTTAATGTTCCACCAATCCATTTATAACTTACATACGAAAGGAGTGGCGTTTTAAATCGAGGTATTCTCGTGCCGTTTTTCATGGAAAAACTGCAAGACAGTTGAGGCCTTCTCGGTGAGAGTTGAGGAGATGTCTCTTTTCCTGTAAGTAAATGTTCTTGCTTTTGTGATGGTACAAACAGAGACATTTCCCTTGCCAAGAGATGAGAAGCCTTTTTAGAATCATCTTTTAATGTAAGGTTTGTTAAATTATTACAAAGTCGAAAAAATTCAGGATTCGTGTTTATAATTAATATACGACCTTTTTTATTTAAAACCAAAGCAATGATATGAAAAGCACGTAATAAACATTTTAAAGTTTGTCGAGTATTTAAAATACTCACATTTTCTCGTATACCTAAAAAAAAATCTGACATAAGAGGATGCCAAAAAGAGTTTTTCGAAAATCTAATTGATTTATGACCAAAATTTATCCCCCTATTTAAATTTGTATTCGAAAGGTTTAACCAATTATTAAACATATTAGAATTCATAGTGATTCTTTAAAAAAAAAGTGTATAATTACATTCATTTTCATTTTTTGTTAAAAACTAGAATGGCGGTACTCTCGGTGCATTTTTTTTAGATAAAAAAAAATGCAACTCAATTTGAGAACAAATTGAGAACGCAGTTTTTCAGACAAAAAACTGCAACTCAATTTTATTTAAAATTGAGAACGCATTTTTTTAGATAAAAATGCAAGAAAATGGAAGAATTCATCGAGTTCTTGATGCGTTTTTTCTATAAAAAAAAGCACAACAAGTGGTCGTCTCGGTGCATTTTTTTTAGATAAAATGAAGAAAAATGGAGGACTCCTAGATGAATTTGAGGGTTTAAGATTCCAGAAAAGAATTTTATCACCAAACTTATTTACTACAAAAAAAAAAAAGAGCGGGGGTAGGATTCGAACCTACAAATTTCAGATTATGAGCCTGACGAGATAGCCATTTTCTCCTCCCCGCAAAAAGATCGTCTTGGTGCATTTCTTGTCTAAAAAAAGCAACAGTTCTTGATTTCATAGTTTTTCTCAATTTTATTTATGGGTATAGTAGGACTCGAACCTACGACCAGTTGGTTAAAAGCCGACTGCTCTACCGACTGAGCTATACACCCTTCAACGTCCTCTAAACTCTAGTTGAGGTCACGCATTTTTTAAAAAAATGCAAGTACATTTTTTCAATAAAAAAGAATTTTCAATGTTCTTTCTCTTGCATAATTTCATTGAAATTCTGCAGCTCATTCTATAAAATCGAGAACCAAAACCGAGAACCAAAATCGAGAACCAAAATTGAGTTGCAGTTTTCTGTCTGAAAAACTGCACCGAGACAACGTTCCTTAACTCTTTTTTTTTTTAGTTACCAGATACTGTGGAAACGATCGGACTTGAACCGATGACATTATGCGTGCAAAGCATACGTTCTACCAACTGAACTACGTCCCCAAATCTTATTACGGGTGACAGGACTCGAACCTGTATGACTTTAAAGCCCCAGGGCCTAAACCTGGTGTGTCTGCCAATTTCACCACACCCGCATGAGAAAATGAGTATTGGGTAATAATGGACTCGAACCATTGACCTTTTCGTTGTAAGCGAATTGCTCTACCAACTGAGCTAAATACCCCTCACCTTAATTAAGAAAACCTAACCTCGCTTGCTTTTTTTATTTCAAAAAATGCAAGAAAATGGAGGCCGTCTCGGTGCATTTTTTTAGATAAAAAAATGCGTTCTCAATTTTCTTTCTCGATTTTGGTTCTCGATTTCATAAAATGAAATCGAGAACCAAAATCGAGAACCAAAATTGAGAACGCATGTTTTCTACGAAAACATGTAATCAATAGAGAAAAAGACTTACTGAAATTTCTTTTTTAACGATGAAATCTATCATAATTAAAAAAACGGATGAGGGAGGATTCGAACCCCCGATACTTTTTCAGTATGCCGGTTTTCAAAACCGGTACCTTAAACCACTCAGACACTCATCCTCTCTAGATGTTTTATTCAAACAGAGAATCAATGTCTAGAGGCAGAATTGAACTGCCGACACAAGGATTTTCAGTCCTTTGCTCTACCAACTGAGCTATCTAGACTTGGACTTATCGTAATAATTGTGTGTATTTTTGTAGATAAAAACAAAAACAAGCAACACCAGGTGAGAGGCTTGCTTTTTTTCAGACGAAAAAACGCACGAGACGACCTGGGATGAAAGGATTCGAACCTTTGAATATCGGATCCAAATTCCGATGCCTTACCACTTGGCTACATCCCATGATTTTGACGTCAAAACAATTTAGTTATGAATCAACTTTAAAGATTACAATTTTTTTGACCAAATTAAAGAGTGTATTGATTTGTAAAACCAAAATAAAGGATATAAAGCCTCTCCAAGTTGGAATCGAACCAACGACAACATGGTTAACAGCCATTTGCTCTACCTCTGAGCTATTGGAGAATCACTCTATTTTAAGTTTTACTCAATAAAAAGCACTCACTTAGAAATTTTGGAAATGTAATTTATTGGGGCTGTTTCTCTATATGATGTACATTAAAAATTTTTTGAATTTTAATGTACATATAAAACAGGGACTCTCCTTGCATTTTTTTTTTAAAAAAATGCACGACGACCTCCATTAAATTACATTTTTTTATCTAAAAAAATTGAGTTCCCAATTTTAAAATAAATTGAGTTGCATTTTTTTATCTAAAAAAATGCACCGAGACGGCCTCCATTTTGTTGCATGGTTTTGTTTTCAAAACCATGCACGAGACGGCTTCCTTCATTTTCTTGCGTTTGTTTCTAAAAAGAGTTTTCACTTTTGTGCGTTTTTTATCAAAAAAAGCGTAAAAAAATACCTCGAAATTTTTTAAGTCAAAAAAACCTAAATTTCAAAGAAATTTAGAAAGAGTCTCAGAATTCTTATCCTTTGAGAATTCTGGAAAACTCCCCACTGATTGCATGTTTTCGTGGTCCGTGCATGTTTTCGTGGAAAACATGCACTTGCATTTTTTTCTAAAAAATGCACAACCTCAACTCACGTTGAAAGGGCCTCCATTTGCTTGAATTTTTTCCACGAAAAAAAAAGCAAGAAAAGGACTCAACTCCGTGCATTTTTTTAATGCACCGAGAGTTTTTTTGGTTGAGACCATCAGCAATTTACTTTTTTGAAGTTGCGAATCATTTATTTTACTTCTTTTATTTTTTTTTTTTTGAATGATCAAAAAGGATAAATTTGTTTAGCATTTTATCTGTATTCTAAAAATTTGAACCTCTATTAAATTTTTTTTTCCTTTCTTTTTGTCTTTCCTTACCCTATTAAATAAAGGTACTCTCCTTGCATTTTTTTCTTAAAAAATGCAAGGAGATGGAGGGTTACGTTTTCTTTTAAGAGAAAAGCAACTGTAATTTTGTCCTCTCTGCTAAGGTATATTTAAAAATACAAAAGATGGTCGTCTCGGTGCATTTTTTTGGATAAAAAAATGCAACTCAATGTTCTTTCTCGATTTCATTGTTTTTCTCCATTTCATTCTATGAAATGGAGAAATGGAAAACCAAAATCGAGAACCAAAATTGAGAACTCATTTTTTATCTAAAAAAACCTAGCAAATGCAAGAAAAAAACAACTAACTCAATAAAAAAACTCTCGAATGTTTTAATTTTTATTTCTTTTATGAAACGAGTTTCCATAATCAAACAACCTTTATTATCTGTATTAAACGCTCATGTAGTTGATTACCCTTCTCCTAGTAACATAAACTATTTTTGGAGTTTTGGGAGTATAGCAGGTATTTGTTTAATAGTACAAATTGTTACTGGTATTTTTTTAGCGATGCATTATACTCCTCATGTGGATTTAGCTTTTTTAAGTGTAGAACACATTATGCGAGATGTGGAAGGAGGTTGGTTTCTTCGATATATGCATGCTAATGGGGCTAGTATGTTCTTTATTGTTGTTTACATACATATGTTTCGTGGATTATACTATGGGAGTTATGCAAGTCCACGTGAATTATTGTGGTGTATTGGGGTTGTAATTTTACTGTTAATGATTATTACAGCTTTTATTGGATATGTGCTTCCATGGGGTCAGATGAGTTTCTGGGGTGCAACTGTGATTACAAGTTTAGCAAGTGCAATTCCTCTTGTTGGAGATAGTATCGTAACATGGCTTTGGGGTGGGTTTTCTGTAGATAATGCAACTCTAAATCGTTTTTTTAGTTTACACTATTTATTACCTTTTATTATTGTAGGTGCTTCAGTTATCCATCTGGCTGCTTTACACCAATACGGTTCTAACAACCCTTTAGGACTAACTCAACTGTAGATAAAGTTGGATTATATCCGTATTTTTACGTGAAAGATTTAGTGGCTTGGGTTGCTTTTGCCATTTTCTTTTCAGTGTTTATTTATTTTTATCCAAACGTATTGGGACATCCTGATAATTACATCCCAGCTAATCCAATGTCAACACCAGCACACATCGTCCCTGAATGGTATTTTCTATGGGTGTATGCGATTCTTCGTAGTATCCCTAATAAATTAGCGGGTGTGGCAGCAATAGCTCTTGTGTTTATTTCTTTGTTAGCTCTTCCTTTTATCAACACATCACCCATTCGCAGTTCAAACTTTCGACCTTTTCATAAAAAATTCTTTTGGCTAATTGTAGCTGATACACTCCTTTTGAGTTGGATCGGGCAACAACCTGTAGAAGATCCTTATATTCTAGTAGGTCAATGTGCCTCTGTGTTTTTTTTTTTTTATCTACTTTTTGATTATGGTTCCTTTTTTAGGTCGATTTGAAAATTACTTAGTTCATTATCAAAAAAATTCATAATTTTTTTGTTTTCCCCTCAACTACTTTGAGAAGACCTCAACGTAGTTGAGAAGACCTTGTTTTTTTAACCAAAAACTCGCATTTTGTTTAAATTTTACAAGTTCTAGATAGATTTTCCTTGTAATTTTTCTCTCAATTTTGTGCTTTTTTTTTCAAATAAAAAAAAGCACAAAATTGAGAGAAAGTATTCATCGACTGGAGAGTAGATCCAATGGAGAATACCTCAACGTGATCTCAACGTACTCTTCATTGAAGATGGAGGGGAGTTGAGGTGACCTCTTTTCTCAATTTTGGCTCTCTTGCAGAATTTCAATGAAATTCTGCAGCTCTTTCTCAATTTGTTTTCTCGATTTCATTTTATGAAATCGAGAACCAAAATTGAGAACTATTTTTTCAGACAAAAAAATGCAACTCGATTTCATTTTATGAAATCGAGAACCGAAATCGAGAAAGAAAATGGAGTTGCATTTTTTTTATCTAAAAAAATGCACCGAGACAACCTCTTCTTTATGTAATACTGCCTAAACTCTTTTACTATGTGCTATGGAAAAAAAAATTACGCGCTCTTGGAATGATGGTAGATATGACACTTTTTAAATCTTCGTCCATTTTCCATTTTTTTTGTCTATTTTTTGATAAAACAACGAAATGTACAAGTTTTCTTTTATTTGATTCTGTAGGTTATCCGACCCTCATTATTTCTTGTGGATTGTTTATTCACTCGTATTTTCAAGTAATTTGTGATTTTATTTTAAAAATAAAAGTTTTTGGATTTTCCGAAATCTATCCCATTTTTTATTCAATGCCTTTTAGTTTTAAAGTTTTTTGTTTGCTTTTCATTTTTTTCTATCAGGTGATTTTTGTTAACACGATTCTGGCTTACTCTCCAAAAATCACTGTTTTTATGCAAAAAAAATATGATGATGTTGAGATTTTGAAAAAACGTCATTACAATATGGGGTATAGTACAGCTCTTAAAAGTTTAATTCCAGCTGTCACTGCCGTTTGTATTTTTGCGGGAAAGACGTTATGGAAGCTTTTAAACTAGCAACCACAATGGTACTCTCCTTGCATTTTTTTCTAAAAAAATGCACGAAGATGGAGGAAGCTTGGAAAAAAGTATCTCTAGAAGCAATTAAAGCCGGACTCCCTCCCTCTAAATGTCCAGTTAACATTACTGTTCACACTAGTAGCACTAGCACTACCGGTGTTGATCTCGGAAAGAAATAAGATTATTAAACATCTCGAATTTAGTTTGTTGTTTAAAAACTCTCAAGAGGCAATGGTACAAGATCTTTTGTGTGGAAGAATGGCTGAGTGGCTTAAGGCACTGGTTTGCTAAATCAGCGTACATTTTTGTTGTACCATGGGTTCGAATCCCATTTCTTCCGTTAAAAGAAAAGTTTACTAAATTTTTTGGGTTTTATAAAAAAACAAGTCAACGCTATGGTGCTAAAAAGTTAAAGAGTTGAAAACTATTAACCGTAGTAATTTTTTTTTAGCCATGTAGTTTACTCATGAATTCTCGAAATAATAAAGTAAAAAACTATAGTTTTTAAGAGAATTCAGAAACGATTTTTTTGAAAAAGTCATATGTGGAGGTACTCTCTTGCGTTTTTTAGTAAAAAAAATGCACAAAAATCAAGAAACTGGTGCAGAATTTCATTGAAATTCTGCAAGTGCATGTTTTCGTAGAAAACATGCAATCAATGGAGGTCATCTCCATTTTTAAATGGAGGAGGAGTCTTCTACTTTAAAAAAAACACAAAACATCTTAAAAAAGGCTGTATTTCTAATAGACCCGTTTCTTGTGATTACATGGTTAATTAAAAAAAATTACCAATTTTTTCTTTATTTTCAATGCAGGTTCTCCAAAATTTCGTTGAAATTTTGGAACTCGTGCATTTTTTTTTCAGACTTGCATTTTTTCGTCTGAAAAAATGCACCAAATGCAACTCAATTTTCTTTAAAATTGAGAACGCAGTTTTTTCAGACGAAAAAATGAAAGAAAATAGAGATCGTCTCTTTTCTCAATTTTGGTTCTCTTGCAGAATTTCAATGAAATTCTGCAGCTCTTTTCTCAATTTGTTTTCTCGATTTCATTTTATGAAATCGAGAACCAAAATTGAGAACTATTTTTTCAGACAAAAAAATGCAACTCGATTTCATTTTATGAAATCGAGAACCGAAATCGAGAAAGAAAATTGAGAACGCATTTTTTTAGATAAAAAAATGCAAGAAAAGAGAGGGTTTAAGTGTAGATAGTGATTCCAAAGAATCTTTAAAAATTTTGGTAACTTTTGTAAAAATTTAACGTATAAAAAAGGAGGACATAGCTTAGTTTGGTTAGAGTATTGGTCTGTCACGCCAAAGGTCGCGGGTTCGAGTCCCGTTGTCCTCGAAAACATCCTCAGCTCACAAGATTGCTGTGGATGTATTTTTGCATTTTTGCATAAAAATACAAAAATACAAAAATGCTGCAAAAAGAGCTTTTTTCTAAAAAATTTTATAAAGGTATTCTATTTATTGAATAATCAAAAAACCTTGAGAAAAAATTACGTGTTTTTTACTCTAACATAACAAAACAAAAAAATTCAAAATCGAGGTGCTTTTTTTAGACAAAAAAAAACACCACGAAGAGTTCTTTTTGCGGAGAATGTTCTCTCTCTAGTTTTCTATTTATCTTGTTGTTGCTATTTCTCTGTTTTGTTTCTTTTAAACAGATTTGCGTTCAAAAACCAAAATGGAAAAATGAAATTCTCAAAAACAGCTGGAGATCATTCCAATTTAGGTACTCTCCTTGCATTTTTTTCTTAAAAAAATGCGTTCTCAATTTTATTTAAAATTGAGAAAAAGACGGGGGTTCTCCAAAATTCCAACGAAATTTTGGAACTCGTGCATTTTTTCAGACGAAAAAATGCAACAAGATGGAGGTCGTCTCCATTGAAGATGGAGGAGTAAGAATTAGAAAACCTTTCAGAATTCAAAAAATTCAAGTAATACTATCACTGCAAAAAAAAAACGTAAAAAAAAAAAAAAAAATGATTGAATTTGTTGGCATTTTTATATATTTTATTATCGCTCTAGCTCTTTCCCTAGTCCTAGTAGGTGTATCTTTTGTGTTTGCTACAAAAAAATCAGATCCTGAAAAAATTTCAGCATATGAGTGTGGGTTTGACCCTTTCGATGATGCTCGAAGTCGATTTGATATACAATTTTATCTTGTAGCTATTCTTTTTATAATTTTTGACTTAGAAGTTACTTTTTTATTTCCCTGGGCGTTAAGTTTAAATCAAGTAGGTTTTTTTGGGTTTTGGTCAATGATGCTTTTTTTAATTATTTTAACCATCGGTTTTATTTATGAATGGCGAAAAGGTGCTTTAGATTGGAGTTAATCGTGGATCTAAAGAATCTTTTATACAAAAATTTATAAAGCTGTTCCAGAATTCCATTAAAATTCTGGAACAGCGTCTACTTTCTTTTTTTTAGGAAAAAAAAAGCAAAACATTGAGGTCATCTCCGTGCATGTTTTCGTGGAAAACATGCAATAAATGGAGGTATAAAATTCTTCATTTAATTCTCACTTTTTTTAACGCAAAACGCGCAGAAACCCTCAACGTTTTCTCGTGCATTTTTTCATGGAAAAAATGCACAACCTCCGTGCATGTTTTGGTTCTCTTGCAGAATTTCAATGAAATTCTGCAAGAGAACCAAAACATGCAATCAATGGAGAAAGAATGAAACAAAAATAGATTTTTCTTGATCCTGCTACATTGAAATCTCTGGTGTTTGAGCTCCGTAGATTTCTAAAAATCGGAAAAACACAGAAGTATTAAACCTATAAACAGACATTACATCCCGTCTAACCAATAAAAAAATTTTATGACACTAAACTTTGCAAAATCTTTGATAAAAACGGTACCAAAATGGATTCAATGTTATGTTCTTCATAAAAATGAATTGATTCTATATGTGTATCCAGAATTTTTAATCCCTTTATTGACTTTTTTAAGAGATCACGTAAACACGCAATATAAAATTTTAGTTGATGTTACAGCAATCGATTACCCTTCTCGTTCCGTACGATTTGAAGTGGTATATAATTTATTAAGTATTCACTATAATGCTCGAATCAGAATAAAAACATGTGTAGATGAAATTCAACCCTTAAAATCGAGTACTGAGGTCTACTCTTCAGCTGGTTGGTGGGAACGTGAAGTTTGGGATATGTTTGGTATTTTTTTTTTCAAATCATCCAGATCTTCGCCGTATTTTAACTGATTACGGATTTCAAGGGCATCCTCTTCGCAAAGATTTTCCATTGACGGGTTATGTTGAGGTTCGCTATGATGATTCTGAAAAACGTGTGATTACAGAATCGCTAGAACTCACACAAGAATTTAGATTCTTTGATTTTTCTAGTCCTTGGGAACAAATTGAAAAAACAAATTAAGGGATTTCTGTCCATTTTCATAGATTTTTTAAAAAACCAAGCACTTGCATTTTTTTCTAAAAAATGCAAGTGCTTGGTTTTACAAAAAAATCCAACTTGCGCATTTTTTTAGACAAAAAATGCAAGTGTTGTTTTTTAATAAAATGAAATAAATTGTATTTTTTATTCTTTTTAAAAAGAAGAAATGAGCTTATAGTTTAATCGGTTAGAACACGTTGCTCATAACAACGCAGTTGTAGGTTCGAGTCCTACTAGGCTCACAGAAGTTTTTGCCTTTTATCATTTTTCTTCCATTTTCTTGCATTTTTTCATCTGAAACTACTGCGTTCTCAATTTTATATAAAATTGAGGTGCATTTTTTATCTAAAAAATGCGTTCTCAATTTGTTCTCAAATTGAGAAAAGAGATCACCAAAACCATACACGAGATGACCAAAGCCGTAGTTCTCCATTTTGAGAAAATTGAGAAAATTGAGAAAAATACAACACCTCTATTTTATTTACTTGTCGATTAAGAAAAAAACGAGTTTGCTTTTTTTTTTTTTTTAAATGCACAAAAATTTTTGTGCATTTAAAAAAAAATACACGGACAACGTGAATTGAAAGGCTTTAAACGAAAAGTTAATCGAAATTTTTTTTTTTTTCATTAGCCTTATTAGAATTTTTGGAAAATTCTCTACATGATGAAATCTGTTTTTTATTGAGAACACACGAAAAATTCTCTCTATGTAATTAAAAAACTTTTTACTTGAATTTAGATTTATGTTATTTACACCTTTAGAACAATTTGCTATAGTGAGTCTCATTCCCATACATTTTGGAAATGTTTATTTATCATTTACTAACTCATCTCTCTATTTATTTTTATCTACTGGATTGGTACTCCTTTTATTCTACCTAATTACACAAAATGGGGGTTTCTTGTACCTTCTCGTTGGCAATCTTTGGTGGAAATGATTTATGAGTTTGTTGTGAGTTTGGTTGATGAACAAATTGGAAAAAAAGGACGTTTTGCGTTTCCTTTAATTTTTTTACGACTTTTACTTTTTTACTGTTTACAAATTTAATAGGTATGATTCCATATAGTTTTACCGCAACATCTCACCTTGTGGTTACCTTTGGGCTTTCTTTATCTCTTTTTATAGGGATTACTGTTGTAGGTTTTCAAGTCCACGGGCTTCATTTTTTCAGTTTTTTATTGCCAAAAGGGGCACCATTAGTCTTAGCTCCTTTATTAGTTGTTTTAGAATTGGTATCTTATTGTTTTCGAGCAATAAGTTTAGGTGTTCGACTTTTTGCCAATATGATGGCTGGCCACACACTTGTGAAAATTTTGAGTGGTTTTGCTTGGACAATGCTTTCAGTTGGCGGTGTTTTAACAGCAGCCTCTATAATACCTTTTGCCATTGTATTTGCGTTAACTGGGTTAGAGATAGGAGTTGCTTGTCTTCAAGCTTATGTGTTTACGATCTTAACTTGTATCTATTTAAACGATGCAATTAATTTACACTAGGTTGAAAAGCAATTTTTTTGAAACAAAAAGAGAAATCAATCGATAAGAGAGTTCACCTTTTTCAATACCCCCATTTTCTTGCATTTTTTCTAAAAAAAAAAGCAAGAAAATGGTTTTGGAAACAAAACCATTTTCTTGCTTTTTTTTTTTTTTATAAAATGCACAACCTCGTGCATTTTTTCAGACTTGCATTTTTTCGTCTGAAAAAATGCACCAAATGCAATTTCTTGCATTTTTTCATATAAAAACTAAAAAGACATAAAGCCTGCTTAACTTAATTGGTAGAGTATCGGTTTTGTAAACCGAAAGTTATCGGTTCGAGTCCGATAGTAGGCTTATTTTACTTGATTTTGCATCTATATGGTTTAACAAGAAATTTATAAAAAATTTTTCAACAATTTTAAGATGTGTTCTTTTCTAATTTTCAATTTGTACTCAAATTGAGAACTCTTTTTAGACAAAAAGAAGGATCATTCCAAAATTCGAGGAG
This sequence comes from Chlorella sorokiniana, assembly GCA_025917655.1. Classification (NCBI taxonomy): domain Eukaryota; kingdom Viridiplantae; phylum Chlorophyta; class Trebouxiophyceae; order Chlorellales; family Chlorellaceae; genus Chlorella; species Chlorella sorokiniana. Next base: position 38,569 of record CP084621.1, on the reverse strand, counting down.
AATAGTTTCAACGGTAGAATAGTGGTCTCCAAAACCAAAGGTTAAGGGTTCGAATCCCTTTTCTCCTGTAAATCAGCATAGATTGTTCTCTAACTTTTTATAAAAAAATTGATTTTGGAAATTCATGTTGTTTCTTCTTCTGAATTACAAAAAAACCTTCATTGAATTGTAGTTTTTCATCTGAAAAACTGCACGTGCTTTTTTTTTTTTTTTTAAAGATGCACAACCTCCATGTTTACTGGAGGATTTCAGACCTCCGTTTTTTGTGTTTTTTAGATTAAAAAAAAACACAACTCATGACTCATTCTTGTCTTGAATTTCAAAAAAATCAAGACAAGAACCAACAATGAGAAAACAAGAGTTTCTCCGTGTATTGTATTCGGAAATGCTTTCCAAATTCTGTAGAAATTCAAAAAGCATTTTTTTTAAATGCTCCTCAATGGAGGTCGTCTCCGTGTATGTTTTCCACGAAAACATGCAATCAATGGAGGCCCTCTCTTTTCTCAATTTGAATACAAATTGAGAACTATTTTTTCAGACAAAAAATGCAAAAGAGTTGAGGGAACAAAACCATGCAAGAAAATGGAGAATTTAAAAACTAAAAAAAAGAATCTTATATGGCTTTATCCTTAAGTGAAATTTCAGTATTATTGGAACAAAAAATCTCTAATTCTTATTCTAAAATTAATATAGACGAAATTGGCCGAGTGTTGTCGGTTGGAGACGGAATCGCTCGTATTTACGGTCTAAATAAAATTCAAGCAGGGGAAATGGTTGAATTTGGTAGTGGTGTACGAGGAATGGCCTTGAACCTTGAAAATGATAATGTCGGTGTTGTGTTGTTTGGTAGTGATAATGCAATTAGTGAAGGCGATATCGTAAAACGTACAGGGACAATTGTAGACGTTCCTGTAGGGAAAGGGACTTTAGGTCGAGTAGTTGATGCTTTAGGAAATCCTATTGACGGGAAGGGGCCTTTAAAGGATGTAACACGTCGTCGTGCAGAAGTAAAGGCTCCAGGTATTATTGCTCGTCAATCAGTTCACGAACCTATGCAAACTGGATTAAAAGCTGTAGATAGTTTAGTACCGATTGGACGTGGGCAGCGTGAACTTATTATTGGAGATAGACAAACAGGAAAAACAGCAATTGCTATTGATGCAATTATTAATCAAAAAGGAGTCAATGCTGGTGGCGATGAATCTAAAAACTTTATTGTGTTTATGTTGCAGTTGGTCAAAAACGTTCTACGGTTGCACAAATTGTAAAGATTCTTTCTGATGCCGGAGCTCTTGACTATTCAGTAATTGTAGCAGCTACAGCTTCTGATCCTGCACCATTGCAATTTTTGGCACCATATTCTGGGTGTGCCATGGGCGAATACTTCCGCGATAATGGAATGCATGCACTGATTATCTATGATGATTTAAGTAAACAATCAGTAGCATACCGTCAAATGTCTCTCCTTTTACGTCGACCTCCAGGCCGTGAAGCGTTTCCCGGTGATGTCTTTTACCTTCATTCTCGTCTTCTAGAAAGAGCGGCTAAAATGTCGAAAGATGTTGGTGGCGGTTCGTTGACAGCACTTCCTGTGATTGAAACTCAAGCTGGAGATGTATCAGCATATATCCCTACAAACGTGATTTCTATTACTGATGGTCAAATTTTTCTTGAAACTGAATTGTTCTACAAGGGTATCCGTCCGGCTATCAATGTGGGTCTTTCGGTAAGTCGCGTAGGATCGGCTGCTCAAGTTAAAGCCATGAAACAGGTAGCGGGAACTTTAAAACTAGAATTAGCTCAATATCGTGAAGTAGCTGCCTTTGCTCAATTCGGTTCAGATCTAGATGCGGCAACTCAATATCTATTAAATCGTGGTGCTCGTTTAACTGAGGTTCTAAAACAAGGTCAATTTCAACCTATGCCGATTGAAAATCAAATTGTAGTACTCTATGCAGCAACTCGTGGATATCTAGATAAAATGAATGTTTCTGATATCCCTCGATTTGAACAGGCCTTGCTTCAGGAAGTATCTCCTGAAATCCTGAATACCATCCGCGAAAAAGAGTGCTTTCTGATGATTTAAATCATCAATTAAAAACTTTTTTTGATGGATTTACAGATAAGTTTTTAGCGACAATCTAGTGTCTAAAACCTCAAATTTCTTGCATCTTTTTTTGTAAAAAAAGGTATCCCCTCATTTTCAATGCAGACGATCTCAACTCCCTTGCTTTTTTTCATGGAAAAAAAGCACGAGTGTACCTCAGCTGGTTTGCATTTTTTCCATGAAAAATGCGTTCTCAATTTGAGAACAAATTGAGTTGCAGTTTTTTGTCTAAAAAACTGCACCGAGAGAACCTCAACTCACTTGCAGTTTTTCAGACGAAAAAATGAAACAAGATGGAGGTTCTCCAAAATTCCAACGAAATTTTGGAACTCCTTGCATTTTTTTCTTAAAAAATGCACGAAGATGGAGGGAAGAAATGAAAAACTTTTTCATTGACTCAAGTAAAAAATAAATCTATGACCCTTTTTTTAAGTATCATTTTAAAAATTTTAGTATTAACAATTCCATTACTCTTAGGTGTAGCCTTTTTAGTCCTTGCTGAAAGAAAAGTTTTAGCATCAATGCAACGTCGTAAAGGACCTAATGTAGTCGGTATTTTTGGAATTTTTCAACCTATAGCTGATGGACTAAAACTTGTTGTCAAGGAACCCGTGTTACCTAGTAGTGCAAATTTAGTGATTTTTCTTTTTGCACCTGTCCTTACATTTTTATTAAGCCAGGTAGCTTGGGCTGTGATTCCATTTGGAGAAGGACTTGTTTTGGCTGATCTTAATGTAGGATTACTGTATCTGTTTGCAGTTTCCTCTTTAGGTGTCTATGGTATAATTACCGCAGGATGGTCTAGTAATTCAAAATACGCTTTTTTAGGTAGTTTAAGGTCTGCAGCTCAAATGGTTTCTTATGAAGTGTCCATTGGGCTTATTTTAATTACGGTTTTATTATGTACAGGCTCTTTGAATCTCTCTGAGGTGGTATTAGCACAACAAAATGTCTGGTTTTGTATTCCTCTTTTTCCACTCTTGGTGATGTTTTTTATTTCGTGTTTAGCAGAAACCAATCGAGCACCCTTTGATTTACCAGAAGCAGAGGCAGAATTAGTGGCCGGATATAATGTGGAATATTCCTCGATGGGCTTCGCTTTGTTTTTTTTAGGCGAATATGCAAACATGATTGTTATGGGAAGCCTTTGTACTCTCTTCTTCTTGGGTGGTTGGTTACCGCCATTTGATTTTGTTGTTTTCCATTGGATACCTGGAATCTTTTGGTTCGGGCTCAAGGTCACTTTTTTCTTGTTTTGTTTTATTTGGGTTCGTGCTGCATTTCCTCGATACAGATATGATCAATTAATGCGACTAGGTTGGAAAGTATTATTGCCACTTTCATTAGCGTGGGTGGTTTTAGTCTCTGGAATTTTATTAAGTTTTGACTATTTACCTTAACTTGTTTACTAAAGCCAAATTTAACCATTTTTCTTTTAGGTTGTGCTTTTTTTTTCTAAAAAATGCAAGCGCTGCAGAATTTCATTGAAATTCTGCACGTGTATTTTTAGAAAAAAAGAGTTGTCAATTTTTATCTAAAAAATGAGTTCTCAAATTATTTCTCAAGTTCGTAAAAATGAAATCTAGAAATAATTTGAGAAAAACTACTCTCCTTGCATTTTTTTCTTAAAAAATGCGTTCTCAATTTTATTTAAAATTGAGAAAAAGATGGAGGAGGTTCCAGAAAAACGTCATTGACATTAGCAATTGTATATATATATATTTAATCAATTTGCTCGATAATTTCTCGGTTATTTTACATTTTTAGACGAAAAAAAGCAATTCATTGGAAACCATCTCTTTTCTCAATTTTAAACAAAATTGAGAACTCAGTTTTTCAGACAAAAACTGCAACTCAATTTTTAGATAAAAATACAACTCCATTTCTTTGTCGATTCCATTGTATGGAATCGAGAAAGAATTTGAGAACTAATGTTTTTCGTGCATTTTTTTCTAAAAAAATGCAAGTGCATGTTTTCCTCCATTTAAAAATGGAGAGAACCACGAAAACATGCAAGAAAATGGAGGTCGTCTCTATTTTCAATGGAGGAAACAAAACCATGCAATAAAAGAGAAGCCCTCTCGGTACTTTTTTTAGATAAAAATGTACCAAAAAGGTGGACATCTTATCGATCTACTTCACCAAACACAATATCCTGTGTACCAATAATTGTTACAACATCAGCTAACATATGATTTCGTGACATGAAATCGATACCCTGCAAATGAGCAAATCCAGGGGCTCTGATTTTGCATCGATACGGTCTATTTGTACCATTACTCACAAGATACACTCCAAATTCACCTTTTGGCGCTTCTACTGCAGTATATGTTTCTCCTGGAGGTACAACAAAACCTTCTGTGTATAATTTAAAGTGATGGATCAGAGATTCCATAGATTGTTTCATCTGACTTCGAGATGGTGGGGTAATTTTTCGATCATCGATTTTGATCATTCCTTGAGGCATATTGTTTAAACATTGCATAACGATTCGTAAACTTTGTCGCATTTCCTCGATTCGAATAAGATATCGATCATAACAATCACCACGTGTTCCGACCGGAACGTCAAAACTCATGAGATTGTAGACATCATAGGATTGTGTTTTTCTTAAATCCCAGTTAATACCGGATGCACGTAACATGACTCCAGAGAAACCCCAGTCCATAGCCTGCTCTGCAGTGACTACGCCAATATCTACGAGACGTTGTTTCCAGATTCGGTTATTTGTCAACATCTCTTCCATTTCATCGATACGCGAAGCAAATTGTTGCGCAAATTTAAAAATATCTTCACTAATTCCCAAAGGTAAATCTTGAGCAACACCACCCGGACGCACATAAGCGGCATGCATACGAGCACCTGAAACTCTTTCATAGAACTCCATTAACTTTTCTCGTTCTTCGAAGCCCCACAAAAAAGGTGTTAAAACCAACATCCATAGCATGACAAGTTAAAGCTAAAAGATGATTTAACAATCTGGTAATTTCAGCGAAAAGGACACGAATATACTGTGCTCGAAGTGGTACTTCTGAATTTAAAAGTTTTTCGACCGCTAAAGAATATGCATGTTCTTGACACATCATAGAAACATAATCTAGACGATCAAAATATGGTAGTGCTTGTAAATAATTTTTGTATTCTATTAATTTTTCTGTTCCTCTATGCAATAATCCAATATGAGGATCTGCTCGTTGTACAACTTCACCATTCATTTCTAAAACTAATCTTAAAACACCATGAGCTGCTGGATGTTGAGGACCAAAATTGATTGTAAAATTCTTAATTTTCTTTGGACTTAATGTTTTCTCGAGTGACATAATATAAAGATACAAGCGACTCCTTCCATCTTTTTGCATGTTTTCCACGAAAACATGCAAAAAGATGGAGGCCATCTCTTTTCTCAATTTTAGATAAAATTGAGAACGCATTTTTTTATCTAAAAAATGCAACTCAATTTTGGTTCTCTTGCAGAATTTCAATAAATTTCTGCAAGAGAACCAAAATGGGGACCGCATTTTTATCTGAAAAATGCAATTCAATGGAGGCCGTCTAATGCATTTGGTGCATTTTTTCAGACGAAAAAATGCAAGTCTGAAAAAATGCAATTCAATGGCCGTAGAGAACCTTTCAATTTTAGGAGCTGTTCACAAAAACACGCAACTAGACTTTGCACATAATTGTTTTTATGAAAAAGTAAAGAAGAAGAGTTGGTAAGAGAGTCTCTTCAACCTTTAAGCTCCTCCCCAATAGTAAATACATACAAAAAGAAACAACCAAACAACATCAACCATGTGCCAATACCAAGCAGCTGCTTCAAAACCAAAATGATGTTGTCTAGTGAAATGATAGTTGTAGAGACGAAACAAACAAACAGTTAAAAAAATTGTTCCAAGAATTACATGAAAACCGTGTAGTCCTGTTGCCATGTAAAAGGTTGATCCATAAATTCCGTCAGAAATGGTAAAAGGAGCTTCCACATATTCATAAGCTTGGAATCCTGTAAAGATCACAGCTAATAGAATTGTTACTACTAATCCGTTCAGAGCTTGTTGACGATTTCCCGCTAAAATGGCATGATGTGCCCAAGTCACTGAAGCTCCAGACGATAATAAGAGTACAGTGTTTAAAAAGGAATTTCCCATGGATTTAAAACTTCAATTCCTTTAGGCGGCCAAATTGCTCCAATCTCAACAGTAGGGGCTAAACTTGAATGAAAAAAAGCCCAGAAAAATGCTAAAAATAAAAAAATTTCAGTTACTATAAATAAAATCATTCCGTAACGAAGACCTAATTGCACTGGAGTAGTATGATGACCTTCAAATGTCGCTTCACGAACCACATCTCTCCACCAAACAAACAACGAATAGAGTACCATAAAAAGACCTAAAGTTAACACAAGCCCACCACCTTGATAGCCATGCATATACATAGCTGCACCTACAGTTAATACGAATGAAGAAAATCCTGTAAACAGCGGCCAAGGACTAGGATCTACTAAATGAAATGGATGTTTTTTCATAAAATAAAAATAGAATGAATAAGTGATTAATTCTTTTTCGAATTCTCCCAGTTACCAACGGAAAAAGGAATCTCTCAATTGGTTTGCATTTTTCCATGAAAAATGCGTTCTCAATTTGAGAACAAATTGAGTTGCAGTTTTTTGTCTAAAAACTGCACCGAGAGAACCTCAACGTTTTCTCAACTCTAGTGAAGGTTCTCCAAAATTCCAACGAAATTTTGGAACTCGTGCTTTTTTTCGTCTGAAAAAATACAAGAAAATGGAGGCGACCTCCGTGCATGTTTTGGTTCTCGATTTCATACAATGAAATCGAGAAAGAAAACATGCAATGAATGGAGGGGTTTGCATTTTTTTTAGAAAAAAAAATGCATCGAGAGTTTTCCGATTTTTTTTTTTTGCATTTTTTTTTACAAAAACATAGCTCTCAATTTTGTGCTTTTCTTGTTACTAAGAAAAGTACAGGTGTCTTTTCGTCTGAAAAAGACAAGTTCCCTCAACACCAGTCGAGGTTGGTGCGTTTTTTCAGACGAAAAACGCAAAAATTCCAACGAAATTTTGGAACTCGTGCATTTTTTTTTTCAGACGAAAAAGACAAGAAAATGGAGGTTGTGCTTTTTTTTTAGATAAAAAAATGCAACTCAATTTTACATAAAATTTATTGCATGGTTTCTTTCTCGATTTCATTCTATGAAATCGAGAACCAAAACATGCAATAAATGGAGGAAGACTACCTTAAGAAACATTAAATTTCTTCTAATTTTGTTGAAACCCAAGAAATATAATCTTCTAAAGAAACAGCTTCAACCACAATAGGCATAAAAGCATGATTAGCTCCACATAATTCACTACATTGTCCATAAAAAACCCCTTCTCTTTTAATAAATAGAGGGATTTGATTTAATCTTCCTGGGACTGCGTCACATTTAGCACCTAACGAAGGAACAGCCCAACTATGTAAAACATCGGCTGCTGTAATGATTAATCGTAAATGTGTGTTTGCTGGAACAACCATACGATTATCGACTTCTAATAAGCGGAGTTGACCTAATTCTAAATCGTCATCAGGAATCATGTAACTGTCAAAAGCAATACTCTGATCATCAGATTGACTATAATCTGAATATTCGTAAGACCAATACCATTGATGGCCTATTGCTTTGATTGTTACAGCTGGATCTACCACTTCATCTAAACTATACAATAGGGCAAAAGAGGGAACAGCAATTAAAACCAAAATTAAGCTAGGAGTGATAGTCCAAGCAATTTCAATAGCAGTACCATGAATAATTTTTTCTGGAATAGGGTTTTTCTTGTAATGAAAATGGTACAATGTTCTTGTAATCATCCATAGAACAAAAACTAAAATTAAAATCATAAAAAATACAATATCATGGTGTAAATCTATGATTCCTTGCATAATTGGAGTAGCAGGATCTTGAAAACCCAGTTGCCAGGCTTCTGGAGCATCTGCTAAAGAAAAAAATAGGGAATAAGAAAAGGAGATAGGCTACAAAATTCATAATTTACGATTGGTTCAGATCGTGCATGTTTTTGGTGGTCTCTTGAAGGAAGTTCGTCTCGGTGCAGTTTTTCAGACAAAAAACTGCAACTCAATTTTAGATAAAATTGAGAACGCAGTTTTTTTATCTAAAAAATGCAACTCAATTTTGGTTCTCTTGCAGAATTTCATTGAAATTCTGCAGCTCATTTTTTTCTCGATTTCATAAAATGAAATCGATAACCAAAATCGAGAAAGAAAATTGAGAACGCATGTTTTCCATGAAAACATGCAATTAATGGAGGAGACAAAAACATGCAGAAAATTTTTTCGGAGGAACGAAAACCCCAAATTTATAATTTATTCTATGCAGTTAAGGAACAACTTGGCAATAGTTTTAAAGGCAAAAGCCCAGTAACTCTTAATTGTTGAATTGAGGATAACAACATCCTCTCACAAAAAATTTAGATAGTTTCTTCGTTTTTTAAGTATGGTTTTTCGCTCCTAAACAAAAAAAGTTTTTTTGTGGGATAACATTTTTTTTACAGGTAGATTTTCAAATCTTCCCAAAAAAGGGGTCTTGCCCCTTTCTTTTTTTCTCTATTTATTCTAAATAGATTTGCGCGTTTTTCGTTTGAAAAATTGAGTTGCATTTTTTTATCTAAAAAAATGAGTTCTCAATTTTGTTTAAAATTGAGTTGCATTTTTTTAGATAAAAAAATGGGTTCTCAATTTTAAATAAAATTGAGAAAAGAGACGACCTCAATTTTTTGTGTTAAAAAAAAAAGGAAAAACATAGTTTTTAATTTTTTTATTGATTAAAAACGGACCAGACAAGTTGGATAACACAAGAGTGCTTTAAGAACAAAATAACCTGATGGGTAAGAAGGGACTTGAACCCCTGACTTTACGCTTATCAAGCGTATACTCTAACCAACTGAGTTACTTACCCTTCATTTTCTTGCATTTGGTGCATTTTTTCAGACGAAAAAATGCAAGCCTGAAAAATTGAGTTGCATTTGGTGCATTTTTTCAGACGAAAAAATGCAAGTCTGAAAAAATGCACGAGTTCCTAAATTTTGTTGGAATTTTGGAGGAGCTGTTCCTGTTTTTAAACGTATTTAAAACGAGTTTTTTAGTTATTGATTAAATTTTCATTTAAGTCGCTTTATGCCATCTCGTGCATTTTTTCAGACGAAAAAATGCAAGAAGATGGAGGGATTTCACTTTTTAAATGAGCTTATTTCCCAAAATCTATCTCAATTTTAGTGTTTAAATGAAATTTACGAAATTCAGAAAACAAGTCAAATTGTATTTCGATAAAAAAACGTAATTTATAAAAGCTAAAAACAGAAAAGTAACAAAAAGATTTTTAGAGAAACATCTCTATAAGAGAAACAGGTGTTTATAAAAGTAGTTTATTGGCATTCTGTAGATGTTTAAAACAATTCTGTTGATCATATAGATAATAGATTTAAAAGAAAAACCCTTTTTAATTAAGCAGAGTTCTCTAAATGTTTTTACTTGTGTTTGTCAATTTTCAATGGAAAGCTCTTGGTACTTTCTTCCATTTTTTTGCATGTTTTCGTTTGAAAAAAGCACCTGTAGTTTTTGTGTAAAAAACACGATATTAAAAACTCTTCTTAAAAAACTCTGTTTGTTATCAAATTTAAAACTTAGTTAAAGAGTTTTCCACTCATGTTGAGGTACACTCAACATGAGTTGAGGTACACTCAACATGAGTTGAGGTACACTCAACATGAGTTGAGGTACACTCAACATGAGTTGAGGTACACTCAACATGAGTTGAGGTACACTCAACATGAGTTGAGGTACACTCAACATGAGTTGAGGTACACTCAACATGAGTTGAGGGGTTTCTCATCTAAATAACACAAACGTAAATTTAAAAACGTCCAAGTCCATTTGGGAAAGTGGCTGAGTGGTTAAAGGCGGCAGGCTGTAAATCTGTTGATTTTCTACGTAGGTTCGAATCCTACCTTTCCCAACCACAAAACTTCTTTAATTCTTGAAATTAAAAATGAAGACGACTTCAAATTTCAATGAAAACCTTTTGATAAAATTTTTTCATTGAAATTTGAGGTTTCAAAAAAGCAAAACATTAAGATCTTTTAAAGTTTCTTTATGGAACTCTTTTTAAATGATAGATCAAAAGGCCGTCTCAGTGTCTTTTCTATCTAAAAAAATGCACCGAGGCGACCTATAAAAAATTTTTATAGATTATTTTATGCCACAATTAGACAAAGTCACGTTTTTATCTCAATTTTTTTGGTTATGTTTTTTTTATTTAGGTTTTTATTTCATGATTCAAAAATTCTATTTACCCAAAATTAGTAGAATTTTATCATTACGTCGAAAAAAATGGGATTTTCACAAGAAGGAATGATCTCTGTACAACAAGAAAATCAACAGGTTCGAGAAAACTATAACATGTTAATGTCAAAAGCTTTAGCCACTTCTCGAGCACTTTTTAGCAACCTTTTCTCTCGTACAACGAATTGGTTAGATGATCAGGCAATTGGCTTGAATCGTACACATTATAAAAATGTGAATGAGTCGTTTTTTCATTCTTTGGGTGAAACTTCTCTTTCTCAAAACCTTTTGTTTTATCATGCCTCACGCCAGTTACCTGAAAAATTAACATTTAAGTTATTAATAAGCCAGCTTGAAACCATGAACACGAAATCATCACCGAAAAACTTATCTGCACAAAATCTGGATGTAAAAAAAAAAAAAAAAAAAATCATAAATGGAGTGCTTTTTTTTTTTTTTATAGATTTGTATAAAGAGAATGTCGCGTTTTTTTTTGTTTTTAAATTTTTAAATAAATGAAGTGCTTCTCTGGCCTTGCTCTCTATTTTATTTATTCTCAAACTCTTGTTGAAAAAGCCTCAACGTTCTCTCAACGAAAGTTGAGGTCATCTCTTTTCTCAATTTTAAACAAAATTGAGAACTCATTTTTTTATCTAAAAAATGCAACTCAATTTTGTGCATTTTTTATATAAAAAATGCACCGAGAAGACTCTTAATAAAAAAAAAAAACGAAAAATTCAATTAGATGTTTTTTAATAAAAGAAATAGAGGTTTTTTTATGTAAAACAAAATTTTACTTTATTTTTTTAATTTTCATTTTATTTCCCAAAAAAATGTCATATGGTGATCTTTTTGATTGACTCTACAAAGTTATAAAAAAGAGCAATAGACCTTTTTTTTTGATTTTTACTATGTTCACTAACGAAAAATTACGTTTTTATTTATTCCTTTTTCTAGCTTTTTCCGTTTGCAGCTCCAAAAATCTTTTAATTTACAATGAAGAAACTTTAGTAGCCTTAAGTTTCTTTTGCTTTCTTTTTTTTTTTTTGCACTATTTTGGTAACACCATTCGAGACTCACTTAACGAAAGAAGTCAAGTGATTCGCGAGGAATTACAAAATTTTCTCCTTATTAAAGAAAATTCACACAGAGAACTCTTACATCAACATCAAAAGACTTCAGGGTTGATGACAGCTTTAACAACACTCCACACATTTACAACAGGAGAGTTACATCAATTAAACATCAATGGAGATAAAGCCTTGAAAAATTTATTTAGATCCAGAATTGAAACTAAATTAAAAACATTAGGATTTTCTAAACTCATGATCCAGCAAAAATTACAATCATTGCTTTCTGAAAAAATCATGTCAGCAGTTCTTGTATCATTCCCAAAAAAGGAAAAGGCACAAATAAATTGGTAGCTTATAAAAACCAAGCCATCAAACAAGCTGTGAGTTCTCTTGTGTCACAGACTCAGTAGTTCTGTATTTTTTCAGATTCTGCACGGAAAACCGAATTCAAAAATCAAGTAGAGTTGCGTGTTTTTGTTTACAAAAACACGCAAAACATTGATCATGATCAAGGCTCACTTGGTGAAATTGGTATACACGACAGACTTAAAATCTGTTCCCGCTTTTTTGGGGTATCGGTTCAAGTCCGATAGTGAGCAATGCTAACAATTGTTTTTCCTACTTCCTGCTGAGTAGTAATTTTTTTTATAAATTTAGAGTCAATAAAAACCTTCATTTTCAATGGACGTTGTGCATTTTTTTCTAAAAAAATGCACAACCTCAACTAGAGTTGAGGAAAGGCTTTAAACAAGCATTCTTAGCTCAGTTGGATAGAGTAACAACCTTCTAAGTTGATGGTCGCAGGTTCGACTCCTGCAGAATGCGTCTTTAATCTAGTTGGAGATTCTCTCCTAAAAATGTTTGCAAATTTTGAGTGAAATTAAAAAAATTTTTTTAATTAATGAACTTTTTCAGTGATTGCTCCTTTTTCTTTCATGGTTTTGTTTCTTTCATTGATTGCATTTTTTCGTCTGAAAAAATGCAAAAAAATGGAGATTGTCTCGCATTTTTTCAGACAAAAAAATGCAACTCAATTTTGTTCTCTTGCAGAATTTCAATGAAATTCTGCAGCTCTTTCTCAATTTGTTTTCTCGATTTCATTTTATGAAATCGAGAACCAAAATTGAGAACTATTTTTTCAGACAAAAAAATGCAACTCGATTTCATTTTATGAAATCGAGAACCGAAATCGAGAAAGAAAATTGAGAACGGATGTTTTCGTGGAAAACATGCACTTGCAGAATTTCAATGAAATTCTGCACGAGAAGCACGAAAACATACAATGAATGGAGGGGCTTGCATTTTTTCCATGAAAAAAAGCACTTGCATTTTTTAAAAAAAATGCACAACCTTCATTCAAAATGGAGACGACTAAAACCATAGTCCTCCATTTCTTTCTCGATTTCATTTTTTTCTCGCTTTTGGTTCTCGATTTCTTTTTATGAAATCGAGAACCAAAAGCGAGAACCAAAAGCGAGAAAAAAAAAAAAGCGAGAACCAAAAATCAGAACTATGATGTTGTTTCCTCCATTGAAAATGGAGGAGGGCTGAATTGTTTTTTTTAAAAAAAAAACATAAAAATTAGTATTAATTCAACAAGAAAGAACATGTTCTTTTATTATAAAAAAAGTCATTTATGTATTTACTTATAATTCTTTTACCCTTACTCGGAAGTATCTTTTCAGGAATGTTTGGTCGATTTGTAGGTTTTCGAGGAGCAGTATTGATTACAACAACGAGTGTAGTCTCAAGTTTTTTTTTAAGTTGTATTGCTTTTTATGAAGTAGCGCTTCAGGGCTCATCATGTACTTTAGAATACAGTCCATGGTTTGTTTCGGAATTTTTTGATGCAACATGGGGTTTTTTTTTTTTGATAGTTTAACTGTAGTTATGTGTATTGTTATAACAAGTATTAGTAGTTTAGTCCATATTTATTCTATTGGATATATGGGTCAAGACCCACATTTACCACGTTTCATGTGTTATCTTTCTATCTTTACATTTTTTATGTTAATGTTGGTCACTGCTGATAATTTTATACAAATGTTTTTTGGTTGGGAAGGTGTAGGTCTTGCTTCTTATCTCCTGATCAATTTTTGGTTTACACGGTTACAAGCATCAAAGGCCTCTATAAAAGCAATGCTAGTCAATCGAGTAGGTGATTTTGGTTTGGCTTTAGGGATTCTGGGGATTTTTTCTGTTTTTAAAACTGTAGATTTTTCAACAGTTTTTGCTTGTGCTCCATATTTAGCTGATACTCACTTCATTTTCTGTAATGTAGAATTTCACGCATTTACATGCATTTGTATCTTACTTTTTATTGGTGCAGTCGGGAAATCGGCACAATTAGGTTTGCATACATGGTTACCTGATGCAATGGAAGGCCCAACTCCGGTCTCTGCGCTGATTCATGCAGCTACTATGGTGACTGCTGGGGTTTTTATGATTGCGCGCTGTTCTCCTCTTTTTGAATATGCCCCAAAAGCTCTTCTAGTTGTGAGTTTTTAGGAGCTATGACTTGTTTTTTCGCCGCAACAACAGGTGTTGTTCAAAATGATTTAAAACGAGTGATTGCCTATTCAACAGCAAGCCAATTAGGTTATATGGTTTTTGTATGTGGCCTCTCTCATTATTCAGTGGGTGTTTTTCATCTCATGAATCATGCTTTTTTAAGGCGTTACTTTTCCTGAGTGCAGGTTCCGTAATTCATGCTTTAGCCGACGAGCAAGATATGAGAAAAATGGGCGGTGTTTTAAAACTTCTCCCATTTACCTATGCTATGATGTCTATTGGTTCGTTTAGTTTGGTTGGGTTTCCTTTTTTAACAGGTTTCTATTCAAAAGATGTGATTTTAGAGGTGGCTTATGCTAAGTATACGTGTAGTGGTAATTTTGCTTATTTTTTAGGAAGCATTTGTGTTTTTTTCACTTCGTATTATTCCTTTCGACTTTTATTTTTGACTTTTTAGTCCCTCCTGCAAGTTTTAAATCCTCTCTTCGAACCATTCATGATGCTCCACTCCTTATGGCTGTACCGTTAATGATTTTAGCATTAGGGAGTATTTTTGTCGGATATGTAGCTCGCGATATGATGATTGGATTAGGTACCCCTTTTTGGTCTAATGCTCTTTTCGTTTTACCAAAAAATCTTGTTCTGCTAGAATCAGAGTTCATTCCCCAGACGCAAAAGATGTTACCTCTCTTTTCTACCTTATCTGGAGCAGCTGTAGCTTATTTTTTTAACGTTTCAGGTGTTTTTGTCAGTTATGGTTTAAAAATGACCACTTGGGGTAACCAACTTTACACGTTTTTAAATAAGCGTTGGTTTTTTGATAGAGTCTATAATGATTGGATTTCAGAAAATGCTCTCCTTTTTGGTTACAGAGTTTCTTTTAAAACACTCGATAAAGGGGCCTTCGAAATTCTCGGTCCTTCTGGTATTGCCTCGAGTTTTGTCCATTTGGCACAATATTTTAATCGTTTACAAAGTGGATTGATTTATATGCTGTAGTCATGCTTTTAGGAATTCTTAGTCTTATTACTTTAATAAGTTTATGGGAATTTTTAGAATCTCTTTTGGATAACAGGTTTTATTTCGTTTATCTCGTGAGTTTTCTTTTTATAATTATTATTTTATAAAAAAATCATAAGGGACCCTTTCCTCCATTTTTCATGGAGACGGCCTCCATTTATTGCATGTTTTCTTTCTCTTGCAGAATTTCATTGAAATTCTGCAAGAGAACCAAAACATGCACGGAGATGACCTCTATCTTCGTGCATTTTTTTAAGAAAAAAATGCAAGGAGTTCCAAAATTTCGTTGGAATTTTGGAGAACCTCCATCTTTTTCTCAATTTTAAATAAAATTGAGAACGCATTTTTTCGTCTGAAAAAATGCACGAGTTCCAAAATTTCGTTGGAATTTTGGAGAACCCTGAATTGGAGTTTCAATTTCAAGTCGTGCTTTTTTTTTTTTTTTCGAAAAAAAAGCATGACTTGAATTGAGCATCTGATTTTCTATGTGTAATAAATTATGTACGATGATTTTCATTTGATCTTTTTTTTCTTAGTTCAATAATCGAGAACCAAAATCAAGTTTGCTTTTTTATTTAAAAAAAGCACAAAATTGAGAACTCTTTTTTGTCTAAAAAAGCACCTTAATTGTTTAGACAAAAAGTGCAAGAAAATGGAGGTCGTCTCCATTTTTCATCGAGGAGAAAAAGTCAAGCAATAGAAAATCTTTTTTCATTCATTTATGTCTTTAATTTCACTGGTTTTATTTTTGCCACTTTTCGGAGTTTTTCTTTTACTGTTTGTTCCTAACTTCAACACTCAATTAATA
This sequence comes from Chlorella sorokiniana, assembly GCA_025917655.1. NCBI lineage: Eukaryota > Viridiplantae > Chlorophyta > Trebouxiophyceae > Chlorellales > Chlorellaceae > Chlorella > Chlorella sorokiniana. The sequence continues at coordinate 22,696 of CP084621.1, read as the reverse complement.
AGAAGGATCGCTTTAAATACCTCACTCCTTACTTTTTTAATTTCTCTCCTTGTTTGGATCGAATTTGATAGTAGTACAGCACGTTTTCAATTTCTAGAGGCATTTCCTCAACTTTCGTTGAGAACACCTCAACTAACACCTCAACTAGCGTTGAGTGTACCTCGACTTTCATCGACTGGACCTCAATTCTATGGAGAAGGGAGTGGAGTAGATGTATCCACTCTAGTGGAAGCTCCGATTGTCTCTTCTTTTTCATCGTTAAATTTTGTGTTCGGTGTTGATGGAATTTCGTTGTTTTTTATTATTTTAACTACATTCTTGATTCCAATTTGTATACTTGTAAGTTGGACAAGTATTCAAACATACGTTAAAGAATATTGTATTGCCTTTTTAGTTTTAGAAAGTCTCATGATAGCTGTTTTTTCTGTTTTAGACTTGCTTCTTTTCTATATTTTTTTTGAAAGCGTTTTGATACCAATGTTTGTGATCATAGGTGTTTGGGGCTCACGTGAAAGGAAAATTAGAGCAGCTTATCAGTTTTTCCTGTACACACTTTTAGGCTCCGTTTTTATGTTGTTGGCAATTTTACTGATCTATTTTCAAACAGGGACCACAGATCTCAACGTTCTTTATTGCTCTCATTTTAGTGAAACGCGCCAAATTTTCTTTGGCTAGCTTTTTTTTGCAAGCTTTGCTGTAAAGGTTCCTATGGTGCCTGTTCATATTTGGCTTCCTGAAGCTCATGTAGAGGCTCCTACTGCTGGGTCTGTAATCTTGGCTGGAATTCTTTTGAAACTGGGAACATACGGTTTTTTAAGATTTTCCATACCTCTTTTTCCTTTTGCAAGTTTTTATTTTACTCCATTAATTTATACGTTGAGTGTTTTGGCTATAATCTATACAAGTTTAACAACGTTAAGGCAAATTGATTTAAAAAAGATTATTGCTTATTCGTCTGTAGCACATATGAACTTTGTCACGTTAGGCCTTTTTAGTTTAAACACTCAAGGAATTGAAGGGAGTCTTTTGCTTATGTTGAGTCATGGTCTAGTCTCCCCTGCTTTGTTTCTTTGTATTGGGATTCTTTACGACCGACATAAAACACGTCTGTTACGATATTATGCTGGATGTGGGCGAACAATGCCTCTTTTTGGTTTGTTTTTTGTTTTTTTTACAATGGCCAACATCAGTTTACCGGGAACAAGTAGTTTTATTGGTGAATTCTTAGTGTTAACAGGGACTTATCAAAACAATAGTTTTGTTACACTTTTAGCGGCAACAGGAATGGTTTTAGGTGCTGCCTATGCTCTTTGGTTATGTAATCGTCTGGTTTATGGAGTTCTAAAACCTCATTTCATTAATGAATGGAGTGATGTAACACGTCGTGAATTTTGGATGTTAGTCCCTTTTGTTGTTGCTGTGATTTGGATGGGTGTCTATCCAGAACCTTTTTAGATGCATTACATTGTTCTGTAAGTAATCTCATCTGTCACGGTTTTTAATTTCTAATTGCTCCTCCATTTATTGCATGCTTTCCACGAAAACATGCACGGAGATGACCTCCATTTATTGCATGTTTTTATATAAAAAATGAGTTCTCAATTTTGGTTCTCGATTTCATTTTATGAAATCGAGAAAGAAAATTGAGTTGCATTTGGTGCATTTTTTCAGACTTGCATTTGGTGCATTTTTTCAGACGAAAAAATGCAAGTCTGAAAAAATGCACCAAATGCAAGTCTGAAAAAATGCACGAGTTCCAAAATTTCGTTGGAATTTTTTGCGTTTTTTCGTCTGAAAAAACGCACCAACCTCTTTACGTTTTCTAAAAGAGAGTTCTCAATGTCAGTTTATGATATTGAGAACTCTTAAATTATCCTTTAAATTTTGAAATTTTGAACTCTTCCAGGTATTCATGAAAAAGGCTATTAACACGATTTTAATTAACTTCTTTTTAAAAAAGCGTTAAAGAAAGCCAGGTCTTCTCAAACAGGTCTTCTCAAGATCGTCCCGTACATTTTTTTTTTCAGACAAAAAATGCAAGTGCATGTTTTCCTCCATTTTTCAATGGAGGAAACGTTGTTTGTAAAGAAAGATATAAAAACAAGTGACATAAAAAAAATATAAGTAATTTATAAAAATTTAAAAATGATAAAAAAATGGGTCAAATCTAATCCAATATCCTTACGATTACAGCTCACTAACCGACATTTTGAGAGTTCTTGGTATAGTGATTACTTCTATAAAAATTTAATGACTCGAGAAATTTCTTTACAGAGTTATTTGGATCATTTTTTGAAATCTCTCAAACTCCCTTTAGGCCGTTATTCAGTCCAGTATTTACAAAAAAAAAACTCAAATGTATAGTTTTTTTTGTTATCCTAAATCTACTAGACAATGGAGATTAGATATGTATGGGTTAACAAAAACAAGAAGTTTTCTTAAAAAAAACCGATTTTTTTTTAAGGCTAGACTCGATAAAAAAACTAAAAGAAAATTTTCAAATCTTAGAATTTCTCGAAAAAATTTTAAAACAATCACCAACAGACCCTCAACTGGTGTTGAGAGAACCTCAACTAGAGTTGAGAAAGCGTCTTCATCACTCTTTCATTCTTTTTATTCTACAAAAAATCAACATCAATTGTACAAAATCCAAAGAAAACTTACTAGTTTTCAAAATTTTAAATTGTGGTCAACTTTTTTGAGTCCACATAGAATCAAAATGAGGCCTCTTTCTCCTTTTTTTTTTGCTTTTCTTTTACATCAAAAAAACGCTCGAAATTTCATAAAAATGCAACCAGAAGGAACTCTTTCGATTAGTCAAATTGAAAAAAACCAACTATCTCAACTAACTCCATTTAAAAATCTATTTGAAAAAAAACAGTTTTCCCCGATTTCGCTGAAATTGGATACTCCATTGAAAAGTAGAGTGGAGACTGATACGACTTCATTTCTTGGAAATTCGAGAATCTCTAAAGAATTAGAATTTTTACCAAATTTGTATCTTTATAACATTTTAAAATCTAATTGGAAAAACTCCCTAATAAAATCATCAACATTCTCCCCTGCATTTTTTCATGGAAAAACTGCAAAGGAGTTGAGGGAAAAAAATGGAGCTATCCAGTCCAACGATTTTCACCATTAGAAACAAGTTGTAAAAATTATTTAGAATCACAATTATCTTTTTTTTTTTATGGAGTTGAAACAAATTTGATTCCGTTTAGAGTGAGTAATGATTGGCAATGTGCTCAGTATTTAGCTGATGAAATTGTTTACTTCTTACAAAAACGCATCCCTTTTCGTCGTTTAAAAACTAGGCTTTTAAGACAATTATCAGAAATCCCTCAGATTCGTGGTGTTCGTATCACATGCTCCGGGCGAGTGGGTGGTAAATCTAAAAAGCTCAACGTGCTAAAACAGAATGCATTAAATATGGTCAGACTTCTCTCCAAGTGTTTTCTTCAAAAATTGATTTTTCAAAAAAGACCGCTTTTACAGGTTTTGGTTCGGTAGGTGTTAAGGTCTGGATTTGTTTTAATTAAAGGGAAAGGGGCTCTCCATGCACTTAAAAAAAAATGCAACTCAATTTTGTTTCTCTTGCAGAATTTCATTGAAATTCAGCAGCTCAGTGTTTTTCTCGATTTTTTTGTATAAAATTGAGAACCCAAATCCAGAATCAAAATTAAAAGCTATGTTTTTGTTTGCTCGTGTATCTTTTTAGACTTGCATTTTTTCGTCTGAAAAAATGCACCAAATGCAAGAAAATGCAGAAAGTTTGAAATCTCTTTAAAAAAAAAAATCCAGTTGTATTCTTTGCAAAAAAGTGCATTTCTCAATTTTGTGCGTTTTTTTCATAAAAACGCGCAAAATCATAATAAAGTTGTGTTTTGTCATCTAAAAAAACACAAAAGAGGTGTACAGTAAAAAAAATCACGCTAGAAATCATCAGAATTATGTTACAACCTAAACGCACTAAATTTAGAAAATTTCAAAAAGGACGAGTTCATGGGATTTTAAACAATACAAATCAGCTAAGATTTGGTGAATTTGGTTTGAAAGTTCTCGAATCTGGAAGAATTCCCGCAAGGACAGTAGAGGCTGTTCGACGTGTGATTACTCGAAAATTCAAAAGACTGGGTCAAGTATGGATACGTATTTTTCCTGATATTGTTGTTTCTGCTAAACCGGCAGAGGTTCGAATGGGAAAAGGAAAAGGAGCACCCAGTTTTTGGGTTTGTCGAGTAAAAAAAGGACAGATTTTATTTGAAATGAGCGGAATTTCATGCCAAGTAGCAAAACAAGCAGCACAACTTGCATATTTTAAACTCCCTTTAAAGACAAAATTTGTAATTCGTGACTAAATGTAATAAATAAATAAAAATTTTGAATTTCTTTTCTATGGCACGATCTCTCTGGAAAGGACCGTTTTCCGAAATCTCTTTAAAAACTCAAAAATTTGGTCTCGACGTTCGGTCATTTTACCATCTTTAATTGGAACACATTTAATGGTACATAATGGAAAAACTTTTATAAGTTTAAAAGTAACAGATCAAATGATAGGTCATAAATTGGGTGAATTTGCAAGTACAAGAAAAAAAGCGATTCACAAAAAAAAAAAAATAAAAAAGGAAAATAAATTTCTAACTGAATTCTCTATTTAGTTCTCTTGCAGAATTTCAATGAAATTCTGCAGCTCTTTCTCAATTTGAATACAAATTGAGAACTATTTTTTCAGACAAAAAACAAAAAAATGCAACTCGATTTCATTTTATGAAATCGAGAACCAAAATCGAGAAAGTATGAACTGCAAAATTTCATTGAAATTCTGCAAGAGTTTGCTTTTTTTTTTTTTTTTTTTTAAACGGAGAATCCTCAACTCTCTTGCATTTTTTCATGGAAAAAATGCACGAGTGAACCTTCTCTTTTGGAGCTAAAAAACGCATCCTAGTCATAATGACATATACTAGTTACATTTCAAGATCAATGACACATCCTAAAAAAATTAACGATAAAATCAAAACGCAAAAATTTTTAAACAATTTTCCATTTATTTTTCTAGTACAACATCAAAATTTAACAGTCAAGGAATGGTTAGAACTTAAAAACACAATTTATCAACATGTTTTTATAAAAACCCTGAATGCTCTTGCAGTTTTTCCACGACGAAAAACTGCACGAGTGAACCTCAACTGGTGTTGAGAAAACCTCAACTCTCGTTAAAAGAAGCATCATCTCTTTCTCAAAATCCAAAAAATGGAGAACAGAGTTGAGCAATTCTTTTTTTGAAAAATTAGAGATTTTAAACGTAAAAAACAGTGTGTTATTAAAAATTTTTCAAAACCCTCAACTGGAGTTGAGAAAACCTCAACTCACCTTGAGAGAACCTCAACTCGGATTAAGAGTATCATCACATTTAACGAAGAGTCAGTTTAAATTAGGGTCTCGAATTTCGTCAAACCTAGAAACTCAATGGGGGACTCACTCCACTTTTGGTAACCAACACTCAACAGAGGTTAAGGTACACGGGTTTGAATCTCTTTGTCAAGGACCTAATTTTCTTTTAGGATGTCGAGATGAAATTCATTTACCGCTACTTTGGACAATTATTCAATCTCATTCCAAATTAGTTTTTATAAGCTGTATTTATAAAAATCAATTATTAAATCATTTGGACGTTGAAGCTCTTTTAAAAACACAAAATTCCGTATATTTTGATTTGTTAAATCAATTAAATAACAGTAAAAAATTGATCAATATTTTAAAACAAGGGTGCATCCCATCCCCATTACTGAGGATGCAATCAGATCTTTACAGGACTCTTGTCTTTCTAAAAATTCTCAACAACGCACGTATTCTCAATGAAATTGAGGTTCTCCAAAATTTCGTTGAAATTTTGGAACTCGGTGCATTTTTTAGATAAAAAAAGACGTTCTCAATTTTCTTTCTCTTGCAGAATTTCATTAAAATTCTGCAAGAGAAAGAAAATTGAGAACGTCTTTTTTCAGACGAAAACATGGAAGAAAATGGAGGAAAGGTGAAAAATTGTAAACAAATGTTTTCCTCACCTAATAAAGAACTAACTCTTTTTTTCTCTTTAAAAAAAAAGGGCGCAACTCGATTTTAGAACAAATTGAGAATCCAGTTGAAGTACTCTTAACCTAAAGTGAAGAGGCATCATGAAAAAGGGCGTAAATCCTTAAAATGCTAATCTAAAGATGTCTTTCTTATAGAGTAAAAATCTCTGCATAATTCACGAAGGGTAGAAATGGAAATGTCTTTCTTATAAAAATTTAATTAGAAGACAAAGAAAAAAAAAAGAGTACCTCTATTTTCTTGCATTTTTTTTTTTTTAAAGCACCTCCAAAATTCCAACGAAATTTTGGAACTCGTGTATTTTTTCAGACTTGCATTTTTCGTCTGAAAAAATGCACCACATGCAAGTAGATGGAGGTCGTCTCCTTGCATTTTTTTAAGAAAAAAATGCACGAAGATGGAGGGAGTGGAGGCATAAGCTCAGTAAGAAAAAACTTTGTAGATCTTTTTTAAAAACTACAAAAATAAAATAAAAGAAAAAGAAGTATGAGTTTGATCCTGGCTCAGAATGAACGCTAGCGATAAGCCTAACACATGCAAGTCGAACGTTTTTTAAAATTATTAAGAAAAGTGGCAAACGGGTGAGTAACGCGTAAGAATCTACCTCATAATTCAAGGAAAGAATTTTCTGAATCTTGAATAATTAGGAAAACATGCAAAAAGTGTACCTAGAGAAAGTCTTTAGACGTTATGAGATGAGCTTGCGTAGGATTAGGTAGTTGGTGGGGTAAAAGCCCACCAAGCCGAAGATCCTTAGCTGGTCTGAGAGGATGATCGGCCACACTGGGACTGAGACACGGCCCAGACGCTTTCGAGCGGCAGCAGTGAGGAATTTTGGACAATGGGCGAAAGCCTGATCCAGCTATATCGCGTGGGTGATGAAGACTGTTTTGGTTGTAAAACCCTTTACTCTTTCAAAGATTACGACAAAGGGAGAGAAAAAGTCCCGGCCAATCTCGTGCCAGCAGCCGCGGTAATACGAGAGGGGCAAGCGTTATTCGGAATGATTGGGCGTAAAGAGCACGTAGACTGTTTAAATAATCGTAGATAAAAACATCAGAGCTCAACTTTGAAACTTGTCTTTTTTCGATTAATAAACTGGAGTGAGTGAGAGGAGAATGGAATTCCTGGTGTAGAGGTAAAATTTGTTGATATCAGGAAGAACACCAAAGGCGAAAGCAATTCTCTGGAACTCTACTGACGTTGAGGTGCGAAAGCGTGGGGAGCAAAGGGGATTAGATACCCCCGTAGTCCACGCCGTCAACGATGACCTTTCTAGAAATGAAAAAATCTTCAATTACTTTGAAAGTTTCTAGGCCCTCTCAACACTGTTGAGGCGTTCTCAACTCCCGTTGAGGTTCACTCAACAGGCGTTGAGGTCCACTCAACACGCGTTGAGGGATTTCATTTTTACATTTTAATGCCCCTCTTTGAAAAAGGAGAAGCAAAAAATGTGAAACATGGAGAATTTCTGGAAATTCCTTTTCGAGTATGGAGGTTTATTGTTTCTATTAGCTAACGCGTTAAATGGTCCGCCTGAGGAGTACGGTCGCAAGATTAAAACTCAAAGGAAGACGGGGGCTCACACAAGTGGTGGAACATGTGGTTTAATTCGAAACAACGCGCAAAACCTTACCAGTCCTTGACATAATCTCTACACAATCGCTTTTTAAATGGCGATATCTCACTCCTTTTATAAAAGGAGTGTGGTGAAGATTACAGGTGTTGCATGGCTGTCGTCAGTTCGTGTTGTGAAATGTTGGATTAATTTCCTTAACGAACGAAACCCCTTTTTTTTATTCAATACGTGGTGAAGTTTCTCCACGTTTTCCCTATTGAGAAATGGGGGAAACATGGAAGAAAAAACACACCATAGTTTTAAATAAAATTACAGCTAGTGATAGACTAGAGGAAGGGAGGGATCACGTCAAGTCCTCATGACCCTTATGGACTGGGCTACACACGTGTTACAATGGTGAATACAAAGAGGAGCAATGATGAAAGTCGGAGCAAATCTCAAAAAACTCGCCTTAGTTCAGATTGTTCTCTGCAATTCGAGAACATGAAGCCGGAATCACTAGTAATCGTGGATCAGCACGCCACGGTGAATCTGTACCTGAGCCTTGTACTCCCCGCCCGTCACGCACTGGGAATTCCTAGTAATGGAAGTCTCTGGCGTCTCTCTCATTTTTTACGAGGGATGATTCTTTCAAGAAAAAGATGGTGAGACAGGAGCCCAACTTAAGAGGAGTAACTGGTGCGAAGTCGTAACAAGGTAGCCGTAGGGGAACCTGCGGCTGGATTAGGAGAGAAAACTTTTCCATTGTTTGCTTTTTTTGTACAAAAAAATCAATCAACACTCTTGCAGTTTTTTCAGACAAAAAACTGCGTTCTCAATTTTCTTTAAAATTGAGAAAAGAAAGGTTCTCCAAAATTCCAACGAAATTTTGGAACTCTTGCGTTTTTTTTTTAATAAAAAACACACAGAAAATGGAATAACAATACGGTAGAATAAAAAATCTCTAGGGTTCAAATCCCTTTTCTCTCTTGAATTTTCAATTTTTTGCTTTCATATAAAAAAAAAGCAAAAAATTAATTCGAATTAAGTTGCATTTTTTCAGACGGAAAAAATGTAATTCACTACAGGTCGTCCTCATTGAAAATAGAAAAGCTCTAAAAACGTGTTTTTGTTTTTGGGTTTTTTTGTTTATCATCGAGGAGTGATTCTTTCTTCTGTGGTAGTTGTTTTTTACACTGCAAAAAATTTTGAGCTTTTTTTTTTTTTAAGAAAGCAAAAAAAAGAGACATCTGTTTTTGTAAACAAAAGAGTTGTCTCGGTGCATTTTTTTATCTAAAAAAAAAGCAACTCAATTTAAGTTCTCGGTTTTCTTTCTCGGCTAGAGTTATCTTAGTGCACCTTTTAGATAAAAAATGCACCTCAATTTGAGGACTAGTTTTTTGTCTAAAAAAGTGCACGAAAATACCCTCAATTAACGCTGAAAAAAAGTTTTGTAAAAAAACTAAAAATTTTAATAATGCAAAATCAACAAAAAGTTTACTTTTTAGTATAAAAGCTTTTTATTGATTTTCTATTAATTTCTAATTTAAAAAAATTTTATGTTCCGAAAATTTCTATTTCGTAGTAATGACCCTATTTTTAATAGTATAAAAAAAATTGTAAAGAGCTTTTTGACAAATATCTTTTAGAAAAAAAGCACAAAATAATGATTAATACGAGAAAACTAGAAAAATCTCTAAACGATCAGTGTGAATTTGCAAATTCTGAAGCCGTTTCAGAAATAAGTTCCATGCTTCATCAAATAGATAAAAAGTTTAATCCAATATTGTTACAAAAATTAAAGGAAAAAGGCGAAAAATCCACATTCAATCATGAAATTATTTCTGAAACAAAATGGGTTCTTAGTGGTTCTCTTTTTGTTGGCGGCTCGGTATGGTTGGGAACTTTAAACGAAAAGTCTACATATAATAGTAAAATAGATCACTATTTAAATCAAGCCAACTTTTTTAAAGAGAGTCTTAAAAAAATCCCACATGAGTATCACGAGCTAGCTAAAAGAATTAATGGACCTGATAGTTAAAATAGATACAATAAAAGAACAAATCACACATTTAAGAAATTCATCGGGGGTAGTTATTCTATTTTTCAATGGTTATCTGCAAAAATCCCTGGTTTTGGTTATTATAAATTAGACAAGGAAATACAAAAGTTGTTAACTGAATTAATCGCGTGCAATTGCAAATTAAGTAGTTTTGTTAATCAATTAGATTGTAACCCAGGCGTTAATTGCGCACAAAGTGACGAGTATCTTGTAATTCAAGCTTTAAGTTTGTGTTTAAATCAACAATATAACGGTGAAATCTTAAAAAGAACTCTTAATGTTGAATTAACTCCACAGGTACTCTCCATTCAAGATGGAGGAAATTCATGAAATTCAAGAAAAGTTAAAAGAGCTTTTTCCCAATGAGAAAGAAAAAGTTGAGTTAATAGTAAAACAACTAACTCACAATGCAAGTGAAAATTCCGAGAGTATTTTTGAGTTAACAACTGATGCTAGAAGAGTTGATTTAGTACCTTCCTCAGTTAGAGAGAAATCTACTGGAATTTTTGAACTTTTATATTTAACATCAAAAAAATTTTGAGATTTTTTATTTGACTCCTATGATTTTTTCTAATTTTTATAGTTATTTTTTCAAAAAAATTAATGCGCAATTTGTTATTGCTTTTTTTCTTTGTTTCTATGTTTTTTTACCCCTTTTTTATGTTTTTAGAAGTATTTTTTTAATTAGTTTCGATTTAAATTTTTTTATTTTCCATGTTCTTTTATTATTTTTTCTTTATTTTCTCTTTATTTTTGCTGAAGATTTTTTTGTAAAAATCGTTAAAATAATTTTTAGTGATTTTATTTTAATCTGTAAAGATATTTTTTCTTTAGGTGCAAAAATTTTTCGAGACTACCCTTTTGTTTTTGGTGTTTACAGTTTTTTATCTCTTAGTAGTTTTCATCTAATTAGACACGAAGATTACTCAAAGATTTTTGTATTACACTGTTTTTACTGTTTTCTTGTAATTTTTAGAAATTTCTTTATAGTTCCTTTATTAGGATTTTATTTTATAGTTGAAACTAATCAAAGAAAGACGGAACTTTTCCTAAATACAAAAGAATTTGATTCTAAGACAAACTGTATACTTTTTCAAAATACGTCTTTAAGAAATAATCCACATTTTTATGAAAATTTTCATATCTGGTCTGTTTGGTTAGAATCTTTAAAACCCTCTGAAAAATCAGTAAAAATTACAGCGCGTACTTCTCTTTTCACATGTTTGCTTTGGTATTCTTTTTATTTTTCTAGAGCTCATGGAAATTTTCTTCGTGAACTTTTTCAAAATCAAAAACATGAAATTAACGAAAATCTTAAGGCAGTCTCGTGCAGTTCTTCCACGAAAAACTGCAAGGCTGTTTCAACGCGAGTTGAGGAAGTTGAGAGTTTTCTTACAAACCCAAAACTGTTACATTCGCAATCCTGTGAGACACCAGTTGAGGTTCACTCAATGAATGAGGGTTGAGGAAATAATTCTCCAGTTGGCAATAGAATTAAAAAAAAAAAAAGATTTTTTATTTAGCGAAATGGCTCCCTTTTTAAAAATGAATTCCTCTTTGTTAGGTTTTGTAAATGTTTAAAAAAAAAAAGCAATTTAATGAATTGCGAGAAAAGTTTGAGGAAGTTTTAAATGATTCTAGTGTTCTTCTATCCTGCAAAAATTCATCACTTTCAGTTAAAGGGAAACACGATTTATTAATAGATTTAACAAAAAAATACGCACCACATTTGGTATCTGATTTAAAAAATGTAGAATCATTTTATCATATAAATCATTTAGAAATTCATGATTCTATAGAACCAGAAGTTTTTTCTTTGTTGAGAAAAATGTTAAGTTTTTTATTATAAATTAGTTTTTCTTTTTTATAGGTTTTTTCAACAAAAAACAACAAAACAAAAAGAAAAATTTTGTTAGAGGATCTCTGTTACGATTTTAACAAAAAAATAAGGAAATTTTTTCTCAAAAATCTTCTCCATTGAAAAAAAAAACTTAAAGCTATTTTTTTGTTTTTGTGCTTGTTTGTTTATCATTCAGGAGTAATTCTTTCTTTTGTGGTTGTTGTTCTTTACATCAGAAAAATTTCTGTTTAAAAAGGCACAAAAATGAGACCTCTGTTTCTGTAGTCTTTTTTCTCAGTTTGTCGTCAAATTGAGAACTCTTTTTTATCTAGAAAAATGTAACTCTATTTTTATTCTTGATTTCATAATATGAAATCAAGAATAAAAATAGAGAAGTATCATTTTAGTCATATTCATTTTTAGTGGAGAAGACAAAAAAATGTAAAATTATGTAATAAATTTTTACATTTTTTTATATTCCCGATCAAATAAAAATATATGTCAAACAATTGGCTCCTCCTGCCTCCAAATCGGGACCCGAGTCCTTAACGGTTAATAACTTTTGTGTTTTTTTTACCAATTTCTTTAATTTTCCCCTTTTCAAACCACCACGCAAACTTTGCGGGAATCCTCTAAGAGTCATCATTCTTTTACTTGATTTTTTTTTTTTTTTTTTTTTTGCATTTTTTAGAAAAAAAAAATGCAAGGAGTTCCAAAATTTCGTTGGAATTTTGGAGAACCTCTGGAATGATTTTAAAAGTTTATTCGAGAAATCTTAAATTTTTATGTGTGATTTTTATCACGTGTCATTCTTATAGAGAGAATTCATAATGAAAAAAATTGAACTGGTTTAGACACACCGGTGATTCTAAAACATGGTGAAATTGATTTTTTTAACGAAAGATCCACTTTTTAGAATCCAAATCTTTTTTTTACGTGATTCAAAAGAATTCAAAATCTATAAAAAATTGAAATCAAGGACCAGAAAAAAAAAATTTTCAAAGGACTTCCAATCTCATTTATTGATCCTAGAAAAGAATAAATGGCAAAGGCACTCCTTCCATGATTGAAAGGTAATGTCCTTTTTGTGTCTCTTGGTTTTTTTCTACAATTACAGCCCTTAACTCCTCAACTCTCTTGCAGTTTTTCGTGGAAAAACTGCACGAGAAAGACTCAATTCCCTCAACTCTCTTGCATTTTTTTCATGAAATAAATGCACGAGAATACCTGGTGAGAGTAGGCTTTTTTGTAAATGCTAGAGAATGGACAAAACATTCCGGTAATTGGTCAAAAACCTCGATAAGGAAAGTGATTTTTTTATGTTGACTCGTTGGTTTTACTCAACAAATCATAAAGATATAGGAACGTTATATTTAATTTTTGCGGCTTTTTCTGGTGTTTTAGGGACAATGTTTTCAGCATTAATTCGTATGGAATTAGCGCAACCTGGAAATCAAATTCTAGGGGGAAACCACCAACTCTACAATGTGATCATTACTGCTCACGCTTTTTTAATGGTTTTCTATTTGGTGATGCCGGCTCTTATGGGTGGTTTTGGTAACTGGTTTGTACCTATCCTAATTGGTGCACCTGATATGGCATTCCCTCGCCTCAATAACATTAGTTTCTGGCTGTTACCACCTTCTCTTCTACTTGTATTAAGTTCTGCTCTTGTGGAAGTGGGTGCAGGGACTGGTTGGACAGTGTATCCTCCACTATCAGGTATTGCCAGCCACTCTGGAGGGTCAGTAGATCTTGCTATTTTTAGTTTACACCTTGCCGGTGCAAGTAGTATTATGGGGTCTATTAATTTCATTACTACGGTGTTTAATATGAGAGCTCCAGGTATGAGTATGCATAGATTACCCCTGTTTGTTTGGAGTGTCTTTATTACAGCTTTTTTATTGGTTTTAGCACTTCCTGTTTTAGCTGGTGGAATTACAATGTTATTAACTGATCGAAATTTTAACACTACGTTTTTTGATCCTGCGGGCGGTGGGGACCCAATTCTTTACCAACACCTGTTTTGGTTTTTGGTCATCCCGAAGTGTATATTCTAATTCTGCCTGCTTTCGGAATCGTAAGTCATGTGATCTCTACTTTTTCGAAAAACCTATTTTTGGGTATTTAGGAATGGTCTATGCTATGCTAAGTATTGGTATTTTAGGTTTTATTGTCTGGGCTCATCACATGTACACTGTAGGACTTGATATTGATACGAGAGCTTATTTTACTGCAGCAACAATGATTATTGCTGTACCTACAGGAATTAAAATTTTCAGTTGGATTGCTACTATGTGGGGCGGGAGTATTGAATTTCGTACTCCAATGTTGTTTGCAGTTGGATTTTTATTCCTATTCACTACAGGTGGATTAACAGGTGTTGTTCTTGCTAATTCTGGTTTAGATATTGCTTTTCACGATACATATTATGTTGTAGGTCATTTTCATTATGTCCTTTCAATGGGAGCAGTCTTTGGAATGTTTGCAGGATTTTATTATTGGATTGGGAAAATTAGTGGATTACAGTATCCTGAGACATTAGGTCAAATCCATTTCTGGATGACTTTTGTAGGAGTAAACATTACATTTTTTCCTATGCACTTTTTAGGTTTAGCAGGAATGCCACGTCGTATCCCTGATTATCCTGATGCTTTTGCTGGATGGAATGCTGTTTCAAGTTACGGGAGCTATCTTTCTGTTTTAGCTGCATTATTCTTTTTCTACGTGGTGTATAAAACATTAACGGGTCAGGAAAAATGTCCTCGTAATCCATGGGAAACAACTCCAGGTGTAGCTGCTACATTAGAATGGATGCTACCATCTCCTCCTGCTTTCCATACTTTTCACGAAATTCCAAGTATCAAATCTACAGTAAAATAGTCACAATGCTTGGAGCCTTCTCGTGCATTTTTTTAGATAAAAAAAAAGCAACTCAATTTTGGTTCTCTTGCAGAATTTCATTGAAATTCTGCAGCTCTTTCTCAATTTGTTTTCTCGATTTCATTTTATGAAATCGAGAACCAAAATTGAGAACTATTTTTTCAGACAAAAAAATGCAACTCGATTTCATTTTATGAAATCGAGAACCGAAATCGAGAAAGAAAATTGAGAATGCTGTTTTTTAGATAAAAAAATGCAATTTAGTTTTGGTTCTCCTGCAGAATTTTATTGAAATTCTACAAGAGAACCAAAATCAAGAAAAAAAAAAGAAAGAACGCTTTTTTTTTTATAATTTTATGTAAAACAAAAATTTTAATAACTACTCTCAAAACTATGTTTTTAAAAATTATTCAACAATTTGATACGTTTCTCCATAAACATCCTAGAATAGGTAATGTCCTAGTTTTTCTTTTCGACCACCTTTCGAAGTTCACACATTTTTTTTTATTTAATCTTGTAGGATTTTTTTCTCTCACGTTTCTTCTTTTCATTCTACCTGTGGCTTACTCTTCAGAATTAATTGAATTTTTAATCTTAATAAAGCAGACATCTCAATTTATTCCTCACTTTTTAAAGTTGCCTCTAGCATTAAAAGTTCTTTTTTTGTTTATATTTTGTTTCTGGAAATCATTGGTTTTTGCACTCTTTTAGCTCATTTTCCGTATATCCAGCAAAAAATGATGGTGAGACATAACAACCCAAAAATTTTAAAAGAAAGGGGGTACAATTCTCCTCTAAACTCTCTTAGAAGGGCTACAGTTAGCGGACTTCCACTTGCAGCAGCTTTTTGGTGGCAGGTGATGTTGCTCAACATCAAATTTCAGTTGAAAACATCCGTGAAAATAACAAACAGATTTTAGAGATCTATCAGGAGACTAAAAATCTTAAAGTTTTGGAGAAATTTCAAAACATTCCAACGAATTCATCATTTTCTGAAAAGATTTATCGTGTAGCTGTAAACTTCAAAGACCTCGTTATTGAGTGGGGATCGGGTTCTAAAACCAGAGATTAAAATCAAAAACACACAAAAGAGCTCCTCCATTTCTCCTTTAACATTTTTTTCAAAAAATAGACAAAAAATTATCTTTTTTAAATTTTTTTAGAAATTTCTCTTGAAATTGTCGCGGGATGAAAAAAACCTCCACGGGGGAGAGAAAAGTTTCCTTGATCTTTAATTGAAGAAACTTTCTCAGAGATGTTCTCTGCCTTTTTTTTTTTTTTTGTGTCTATTTTACTAAGTTTATAAAAAA
This sequence comes from Chlorella sorokiniana, assembly GCA_025917655.1. NCBI lineage: Eukaryota > Viridiplantae > Chlorophyta > Trebouxiophyceae > Chlorellales > Chlorellaceae > Chlorella > Chlorella sorokiniana. The sequence continues at coordinate 6,953 of CP084621.1, read as the reverse complement.
AACGGCAGAATCTTAGAATTGTGGATGAATTTGTTGAGAAGACTTTAACAATCGTTTTTCTAGTAATCTACTGCTTTTTTAAAATGAGTTATGCTTTTGTTTGAAAATTTTATTTTTATTTAAAAGAATAGACCAACATCCATTCCAAACTAGTTCAAGTCTCTTTTTAAATTATAAAAATTTTTAGTTTTTTTTTTTTTTGATGGTACACCCCCATTTATCCATGGAGACAACCTCTTGCAGAATTTCATTGAAATTCTGCAGCTCTTTTCTCAATTTGAATACAAATTGAGAACTATTTTTTATAGAATTTAAAATCAAGGATCTCTTAAGTTTTTTGTCTCGAACCAACACTACAAAGAATCAAGAGAAGGTGATAGATGTGTTAAAAATACTTACAAACCTAAGATTGAAATTTAAGGTCAATCAGACAAGTTACAACAATCAACCTTTTGCGTATTCTTTTAGTGTTACTAGGAATCAAGGAATGCCATTTACAGGTTCATTGTTTCTGCATCCATATGTCGTGTATTCTTTAGTGGATTCTGGAGTGATTTTTCATGAAAATTTTATCAAAGATAATCAAAAATTGTTAGACAATCACGGAGTAAATCCCGGAAAACGAGGGTTAAGTTATGGCTTTTACGGTTTCTTCAACGTCTACTTGTCTTTGAGTCTACGAAAGCAGGATTATCTGAAAAATCTTTTAAAAAGGAGCAAAACAAATTAAGGAGTTGTTTTAAGAACAAATCCACGTCAATCTCGCTTCTCAGAGTTGTTTTAGCCAAGTTTTTTATCTCAAAAAATTTCTTGCATTTTTTCAGACGAAAAATGCGTTCTCAATTTGGAATAAAATTGAGTTGCATTTTTTTAGATAAAAAAATGCACCGAGAGAACCTGTTAAAGGCCCTTGATTTACCTACAAACTGAGAAGAGTTTCTCCTAAAAATAACTAAGTGGTACATAGTTATTTTTAGGAGAAACTTAGTTATTTTTAGGAGGACTTTTTTTGTAATGGAGGAGGAGAAAAAATACCTCCATTTTACGGGTTAAAACGCCTCTATTTTGTCACTTTTTGGCACTCCTAAAGTGTAATTGTTTTTGTTTTTCGACTGGATTTGATGACAATTGTTTGATTGTTTCAGCTGGTTTCACTCCTAAAGTGTAATTGTTTTTGGTTTGGTTTTTGTAGTTTTGTTTGTTTTTGTTTTTGGAGTCATGTTGATAAAGGAGTGTTGTAGTGTGTTGTTGTAGGTTTGACATAAAAAATGAAAAGTTCCGCGTATTTCTAGAAGAGTGAGGGTTACACATCTCCTTTAATGAATTGGAGGAATTGAAAAACCTCCTCTCTGGTTACCAATAACAGCAGACCAATGGACTCATCAAAAATTAAATAATCATCTTTTTACTGTTTTGTTCCATTCTTTTTTTTTTTTTAATTTGGTATCCTCGATGATTTCAAAAAAAGTGATGATTTTCATTTTTTTGTACAACAAGTGTTCTCGTGCAGTTTTTTATGGAAACATTCTTTTCTCAATTTTTTTGCATTCTCTCAGACAAAAAAAAAAGCACGAGACAACCTGTTACATGATTTTAATGTTTTTCAACAAAAATGCAAAATGAGTTTTAGATAAAACTAATTCATAGATTTTTGAGCGAAATCATCACAAGATTCAACACATAAATGGAGGAAATCTTTCCCCATTTGTAGTCCCAAATTCAATAGAATGTGATTTACTTAAACTAGTAGTAAATGGCTCTCTTGTTTTAATGAAGCGAAAGCCGAAATCCACTCGATCGCAGAGAATTCTATTACTCGCTCATGAAATTAGATAAATTTCGAAAAGAGAAAGAATTCCAGAGTTTGAAATATATAATATTAATCACCTCTACAGAAGATTTTTGAATTCTAGTGTTGCTACATGGAAGATGGAGCATTGTTTTTCTATTTTGTCTGTAGAAAGTAACGACTCTTTTATCTGTAAGAATATTGTCTAGATATAACTAAGGTGCTTAGTAACCCGAATAGAGAGTTTTTGTAAAATTATTCGGTTTTTCAAGCGGATCGTCCTCATTTGCAGCTAGTTTAGCTTTTCTCCATTGAAAATGGAGGCAACAGATTTCTCATTTCTACGAGTCCTCTCGCAGTCGAAGAATAACTCATAAAATCCGCCAAAAAAATAAACGGCAATAATTAAATTAAAAGTTAAAATGAAATGTTTTTTAGTGTCAATGTTTTTTAGTGTTTAAGATTATGATTTTGGTCTTTTTGAGTTTCCTTTATTTACAAAAGAGGAAACCCAAAAAAAGTTAAAAAAATTTAATTACCGATTTTTTGGCTCAGTACACGAGTAGCATTTAAATTTCTAAACAAATGTTCAGAAAAATAATTTAGAATTGCTTGCTCCTCACTTAACACAAAATCTCTCATTGCTTGTTTTATTCAATCCTGTAGTCCATTGAATCAAGATAACCTTTGAGAAAAGCTCCTCGATTTAGTTTGGGCAGATGGTTCTGAATAATTTGATAAACTGATAGTTCATTTTCGCTATCTTTACGATGAACTAGTCTAACCGGATCAATTGTTGGGTAGGCAGAAATGTGCTGATGATATCTTTTTAATGCATAGATTTCATCTTGTTCAAGTTTCTGCGTTTGTTGAGAAATTAAAGAACGAAACTCGACCTTTAGCCCTTGACTAAAGGTCTGAATGGCTTCTGGAGCAAAATAATTATGTAAAGGGTCATTTTCAGCAACTCCAGTATCAGGCAAATTGTCAGTAAGTTTATTAATCCAATTATAAAAAAAAAGTTATAAATTCATCATCTGATAAACTATCTAATGCCAGGACATTTAGGGCACATAAACTACATTGGTGATTAACTATCGAGATAGAAAGAACAACAGGAAATCTAAATAAAAGAAACATCACAGGTTTTTCGTAATTTTATAAATCAAGTAACTAGGATACATAATTTTGTTAAAATCATACATTTTCTATGATCTCCAATTTTGAAAAATTAAAGACCTCTTGAAAAGCAATGTTACATAAAAAATCAATTTTATTTTTTGTCCCCTCTTTTTTTATCTTTCACATTTAAAGGAGAACAGGACTCGATTTTTTTTTTTTTCAATTTCCTTTATTAACATGCATAAAAAATGAATCGTGAAAACGAGAAAAATGTAAAATTTATAATCACGAAACAGCAAAAAAAAAATTTTATAAAATCTTCGAAACCTTGAGGAAATATCAGACAAGCTGTTAAAGCAGTAATGAAAAGAGGGAAAAAAAAATCCAACACTTTATGAACAATTAGTATGTAAATGGTTGCCATTTTGAATAACAACATCCGTGCAAAATGAATGATCTTACACCATAAGTATAATGTCTTTTTTTTAAAATTTTCATGCATAATTTTTTTTCATTTTTTCGTATTTTTATTTCTTCAACGAGTTGCATTTTTTTGTCTGAAAAAATGCACGAGAAGACCTCCATTTTTTTGCATGTTTTCCACAAAAGCATGCATTTGCACTTTTTTTCATCTAGAACCAAGGAGTGTCAAATTCAAGAGTATCAAAATAAAAATTTTTGCAAAAAGGTTTTCTCCAGATTTCTCTGGAGAAAATTCTGTATTAGTACGAGTTTGCACATTTCTCACGAAACTTAGACATCTCGCCTATCAGGTCGTAGTCTTCGACCATTTGAAAAACTTGTTTTGGGTCTGCTTTCCTGCTTGAGATGCTTTCAGCAGTTCTGCATTCCGAACGTAGCTACCCAGCGGTGCCCTTGGCAGGACAACTGGTACACCAGAGGTTCGTCATTCTCGGTCCTCTCGTACAAGAGAATGCCACCCTCAATTTTTTACACCCGAAAAGATAGGATCCGTACTGTCTCACGACGTACTAAACCCAACTCACGTACCGCTTTAATCGGCGAACAGCCGAACCCTTCGAACCTTCTTCAGCTCGAGGATGCGATGAGTCGACCAGTTTTGTTATCGGAGGGGCTCTTTATCCCCTCTTTCTACTCTTCACAGAGTAGCTCAGACTATGTCATTAACAACCTTTTTTGAATTTTGAAAGGGCCAGTTTATAGAGCATACTCGGGATACACTCCTTTTCCACGAGAGCAATGAGTGTATCACTATCGTGACGAGGAATTTCAATCACATAATAGTGTGTTTTATGTGAAATCACACGAGAATGCAGATCAAATTTCTGGTTTAATTCCCTTGCTAAAACAGTGTTTTCCTCTAAAGAAAAACTTTGAGTATGGAGAATCAGTGTACGGTTGTCTTTTTGTAAACTTCCATCACACATAATCCAATAAGCTAGTCCTTTTGGAGTTAAAAAATCACGAACTAGCCCTTCCTCCATTTTGAATGGAGAGGACCTTGATTGTTTTTTTCCATCTTCCATGACTTTTTTCGTGAAATAAAAAAAAAAACGAGTAAAATCAGGAAATGAAAAAGTTTTAAACCAATAACTCTTCACACTTTTATCTTTTTTAAATTTGGTTCCAGGTTCTGACATAAAACAATACCCCGAAAACACATCAAAAAGATGAAATAGAAATTCTTTTTGTTTTGCCCCTTGTTCAAATTTAATCAATGCGTTACGACTACGGTAATACATTGTAGCATCACCCAAAATCATCCCTACAGCTGTCTCAAAACAATCTTGTGGTAATTTTGGAAGAGTTTTTTTATAATTTTGCCAATAGGGTGAATTAAAGTGATATCCATCTCTCCTGTTTTTTATCCTTTTGGTCATACTTTCAAAAAAAATTGTTAGCGGGCGCTCGTGGAGAGATTATTGATAGGAAGTTCTCACTCTCTAGTCGTTGAACGTTCATTGTTACCGTTTTTTTCCATTCACAATGCTTCGCTGCAAATTGTCTTTTTCTCGGGTTAACAGAAAAAGAGTTCCTTGCAATTCACCACCCTTTAGCCTCGACTATGGCTTTGTATTCATCGAGGTGCCAAACGACTCCGTCGATAAGAGCTCTTGGGAGTCATCAGCCTGTTCAAGTGTGTTATCATGGGGGCTCTTTATCCCTCATTTCTCTATGTTTCCATAGAGTTCAGACTATGTCATCAACTCTCGTGCATTTTTTCAGACAAAAAAATGCAACTCAACTATGCTACCAAATCTTGGAATTTTATGATGCATTGATTCAATGATGTATTCTCCAATAAGATTCATCATTTTGGTATAATCATGACCTGAAATCACAAGAATCCACTTTTTTTATTCTGTTTTACCCAACACTTCAAATGATCACGATTTTGTAAACCTTGACATAAAATGTCTACTTGATTTCGAGGAAAACCATGAGTGTTGAGAGCAAATCCTTTTCGTGGATAATCTTTATTATAACTCGATTTTCCACCATCATCCATAATACAATACGCGAAGCTTTTAGGTCGTCTCTATTTTCAATGGAGGGGAGTTGAGGGTTTTTTTATACCCCTCCATTTATTGCATGTTTTCCACGAAAACATGCACGGAGATGACCTCGACAAGTTTTTTTTGAGAATGTGTTGGTCTGTGCAGCATAGTTTGTTGTGTCGAGTTGCTGGGCGCTCGTGGAGAAGGTATTGGGAGACAATCCTCATTCTCTAGTCGTTGAACGTTTCTTTCTACGTGCCCAAAATTTCAAAAATTTTTGGCAATGTCAAAAACAGAAAAAGTGTGATTTTTTCTGTTTTTAACACTTGTTTTTTGTCATTTGAAAGACTTCGCTGCAAGTTGGCATAGTTTTGCTGTCTTAAAAACTCAAAACCTTAGCGTTCTTGCAATTCACCCAGTATGTTTATCTACAGAAATCTTCTATAGAAACGCTTTTTTTCCTTCTCACGAAGGACTAGGACTAACATGCAATCCCTAGCGTACCTTTGATCCGTTGATCGAGAGCCTTTCCACCAAGAACTCCCGGGTCACTATGGCCGACTTTCGTCTCTGTTTGACTTGTAAGTCTCACAGTCAGGCAAGCTTTTACCATTACGCTCTCCAGCTGATTTCCGTCCAGCTTGAGCTTACCTTCGCACACTTCCGTTACTCTTTAGGCAGATGTGTTATTTGATGAAATTATCTAAACAGCGGAAATTTTAAAAAAGACCCTCTGTCTGGGGGTTTGATATCAGCTGTTGGGTTTTTTTGTCTAGCATCCAAATATTTTTCATAGTTTCTTTCATAACTTGATGTTTCATGAATTTGTCCCGCGGCCGCTCCAAGAAAAGCAGCGCCAACACTGATTGCTAACCCAAATCCTTTTTCACCCGTACGGGCTAAACTACTGAATCTTGAATTATAGCCTCTCTCACGAAGAAAAGTGTCTCCATAATCTTTACAAATTTTTTGTTTGATATCTGGGATAGAGACTAAAACAGTATTGATGAAGACTAATTCAAATAATACAGTTAAAAAACCTACTAAAAAAAAAAGACCAATTTAAATGTTGAAAACAATTGTGAAAAAACCAGGTCCACCCTGTAGTTAATGTATGATAGTAAATACAGGCAAAATTGTTTCCATTAACTAAAAACACATAGACAAAAAACACTAAATATAAAAACTTTCCAAAAAAATCAAACAAAAAAAAAAAATGTGTAATTTTACTCGTAAAAGCAAAATACTTGACAGCTAAATTTTGCAAACCAGAATGTTTAGAAAATATAGAACGGTTTAAAAAATCACTTGTTTTGTCAATAAGAGGCTCAAGACATTGCAAATAAAATGTTGTATATTTTTTTAGCATATCGATAATTTTTATCAAACTACAGATTTTAAAACTTTGAAACCAAAAATCCGTAGTCTTTTACTCGCGTAAAAGCTCAGACTCTATCATCATCCTTTTTTTCTCATTTAAGCCTCATTTAAAAAACCTCAACGCTCGTTGAGAAAAACATTTAAGCCTCAACGCTCGTTGAGAAAAACATTTAAGCCTCAAC